>PVLD010009321.1:0-77680 GCA_004027595.1 Dinomys branickii
AAAAAAAAAAAAAAAAAAAAAAAAAAAAGAAAAATAAAGTTTAAATCTACTATTTCACAATATCTCCAAAGTACTTGCAGGGAATGGATTCTAAGAAATACAATTTGAGGTCTCAGGATGTGGCTCAGAGGTACAGTATGTGCCTTGCTTTTGAAAAGCCTTGGGTGCAATCCCGAAACACACACACACACACACACACACACACACACACACACACAATCATTTGAAAATCATTGATTTTTATACAAGAAAGCCTGAAGCAGAAGGAAACTAGTTAGTTTACAACATGTAATTCATTACAAAATCAGAAATTGTGTTAAAAGAGTATAATTTCAGAGCTGAAATAAAATTATATTTTAGTATTTTCCAATTATCTGCCAAAAACTAAAAACACAAAAATAAGGAAAATCAGATTTACTACTATAAGTGAAGTAATCTTCAATTGTCTTTACATTTGAGTTCATCTAATCAGCATAATAAAATGGTATTACCTCTTTTTTTGAGAATGTTTTAGCTAAACAGAAGTGATAAGCAAAGAATAAAAATAAACATTTTTATTTATTGAACTGCGATAGCCTGAATGTACCTACATCCTTTGGATAAAGAGAAGATGGCCTGCAGAGGTGCAATAAGGGCTCTAGGGAGCAGAACAGATGGGAAAGTTCACCAAATTGTGTTTTGTTTCAACATGCAAGTAGTCACCTCATGTGGCCTTGTACTTTGTGCTCAGGTTAAGAGTCTACAACTTAATACCCTCTTGAAAAACAAGAGACCTCAGAAGGAGGTAATAAAGAAGCAATTTAAAGGATTAAAGGACCTACAACTAAAGATTCTTACAAAGGAACTGAGTAGAGGTTCTTTGAGTTGAGCAGGATAGCTGTTAGAAACAAAAAATAACTTGATTTTTAAATTTTAGAATGTTATTCACATTTTGTGTATTTGAATCAATATTATCCTTTAGTATGAATAAAGCACTGAAAATGTGGTGATGATTAAGCTAATAACTTATTAGTATGCATTTAGCTGAACATTTTAACCACAACTGAAATCCATTCTGTAAAGGAAACAGAGCCTGAGGTTCAGTCTCAAGTTGGTGGGTGCAGAACAACCTAAAAGATAATTAGATTTGGTCTTAATCTCCTTTCAAAAGATAATTTTTATATTATACCTGGGTAATCCTTTGTTTTTAAAGTATGTATGTTAACCCTGTTTTCAGCTGTTCCTACAAACACAAGTGCTATGAGAATTTAAATTTTTTTTCATGTGTTCACATTTTTAGTACCTCAGAAATGGTTTTTAAAAACCATACAATACAGTATTTATATATAGTCTGAGAAATATTTCTACTTGTATATGTCATATATTTAGTATCTTCAGTTTCCTTTTATTGAGTTTATATCAATACCCTTCTTTAAACCCTTCAATAACTCCTAAGAACAAATGGTATAATGTCCTACTCCTCTATTTTCTACAACAATCATGTTTTTCCTAACCTCAGAGTATTACAAATTAAACCCACTCCTTCTTAACGTCAACAGTGATGCTGAAAATTCATCTCTGATAGTTGTATTTCTGAATGAACCCTATTGAATTTTTATATTCTTTCCCATTGTTTCACTTTAGATAGCCCTGAGGACACTTAAAGCTAAACTTGGTTACAAAATGTTCTGTAAGTCTTGTCAAACAATGGCATGTATACAGGCGGTGTCCAACTTGTACGTACCTGCCTTATTTAATAGGGGATTCCTATGTGCTGCTGCCAGAACTCTTATAGCTGCTATCCTGGTAGTGCAGAACAGGAACAGAAAAACCAAAGCAGCGTGGAAGTTATCTGTGGATTACCAATGCAGAGAAGGGGGGTGACTGAAAAACGGGAGTTACTGAACAGAGTTGAATCCTGGGACAGACTGATTTTCACCTGCCCGTGCTTGGGCTCTCCCCAAGCTTTGAAAAACATTTATCTAGACTGCCCAAATCTTAACAAAACAGTATTGAACTTGAATTTACTATTAAACATTCAATTAAGTTAGTTTTCCTTTTTTTTTCTTTTTTCTTTTAAAGAGAAAAAACAATAAAAATGATACAGAATTTCAAATGAGATAATAGGAAATTGACAATGGTTATTGTATTGCATATTGTTATCTTCAAAGTAGTTACTCAGATTACAAGATATAGGCATGCAAACTGATCAAACAATCTAAGCACAAACTGTTCTTTTCAGTGAACTGAAATTAGTAATATAATTATCTTAGCTATCTTGTGTATATATGTTTTTTTCTTCCCCCACTGCAGTTGTTCTTTCGTTTTGAACTGTTTCGTTCCTTTTCACAATATCTATTGTGTGCTTTGGATCTTATTTACTCTTTCAGTTTCTTATACTAGAGAGACAATACGACATTTACACATGTGACTTTGGTTCATTTCACTTTATGAGTATGGTGTCTAGTTTCATCCATTTACCTATAAAAGCCTTTAGTTTATCCTTCTTTATAGCTGAGTAGAACTCGGCTGTATAAAAATACATCTTTTAATCCATTCCTCAGTTGATGGGCATTTGGGTTGTTTTCAAGATTTAGCTATTACATATTAAGCTGCTATAAACATGAGTGCATATGTATTGTTGTGTCGTTGTTTTTAATTCTTCTGGGAAAATACCCAGAAGGTGAAGAGCTGGGTCAAATGAGACCTCTAATCCTAGTTTTTTGAGAAATCTCCACACTGATTTCCACAGTGGTTGTACCAGGCTACATTCCCACCAACAGTGGAAAAAGGTTCCTTTTTCCCCATAACCCCTCCAGTGTTTGTTATTGGTTGATTTCTTGATGACGGCCATTCCTTCTGGGGTGAGATGGAATCTCAGTGTTGTTTTAATTTGCATTTCTTGAATGACCAGTGATGTTGAACATTTCTTCATGTTTTTATTTGCCATTTGTATTACTTCTGAGAAGTATGTGTTCATCTCATATGCCCATGTTTGGATTGGATCTTTGAATTTGGGGGGCTTGGTTCTTATCAATTGTTTATATGTTCTAGGTAGAAGTCTTTTATCTGAGGGAGAGTTGGCTAAAAATATTTTCCCCACCTGTGGATTTTCTTTTCACTCTGTTGTGATTTTTGATGTGCAAAAATTTCTCAATAAGATGAGATCCCAGTTATTGATTCTTTGAAGTACTTCCAGTGCAGTTTAGTTTTTGTTTGTGAACTCTCTGCCTTTCCCTGTATCTTTAAGATTTCTACCTACTTTCTCTTCCAGTAGATTTAGTGTTTCTGTTTTAATATTTAGATCTTTGATCCATTTTGACTTTAGTGCATGGTGATACACATGGGACTAGTTTTAGAGTTCGGAATGTGGAGAGCCAGGTTTTCCAGCACAATTCATTAAAGAGACTTATCTTTCATTCATGGGATATGTTTGGCCCCTATGTCAAAGATAAAGTGGCTGAATGTGTTTGTAGTTGTGTCTGCATCTTCTAATCTGTTCCACTGATCCTCAGGTCTGGTTATTTATTTATGTATTTTTTTTTTTTTTTGGTCAGTACCATGCTGATTTTATCACACTAACTTCGTAGTATAATTTCAAGTCACATCGTGATACCTCCTGTCTTGCCTTTGTTGCCCAGGATTGCCTTTGCTATTCTAGGTCTCTTCTGGTTCCAAATGAATTTTAGGATTGTTTTCTGTAGATCTGTGAGGTATGCTAATGGTATTTGGATGTGGATTGCATTGAATCTATGTAACAATTTTGGGAATGTGTCTTTTTTTTTTTTCCTGGTATCGGGGATTGAACTCAGGACCTTGCATTTGTCAGGCAAGCACTTATGCCACTGAGCTATACCCCCAGCCCCGACAATTTTGGGAATGTGGTCATTCTCACTATGTTGGTTCTTCCTCTCCATGAGCAGGGAATGTCTTTCCACTCTCTGATATCCTCTTTGATCTCCTTTCTGAAAGTACTGTCATTTTCAGTGTATAGATCTTTTACTTCCTTTGTTAGATTGATTCCTAAGTATTTTATTTTTTGGATGCTATTGTGAAGGGTGTTTCCTTTTAATTTCTCTCTCAGTGAGTTTGTTGTTTGTGTACAGGAAGGCTATTGATTTTTGAGTGTTGATTTTATATCCAGCTATGCTACTAAATTTGCCTATTGATTCTAGGAGTCTTTTGGTGGAGTTTTTGGCGTCTTCTGTTTAGAGTATCACGTCATCTGCAAATAATGATAATGTAACTTCTTCCTTTTCTATCCTTATCTCGTTTATTTCTCTTGTTTTCTAGTGGAAACATCTCTTTGGAAATGTTTGAGACATACATGTGCTTGGCAGTAAGGCAGTGGAAATACAGCAAAAACCAAAAAAATACAAACATTCTGACTTTAACGGAGTTTACATTCTGTGGAGACATGCTACCTAAATGAATCAGTTGCATATATTAAAGAGTATGGATTGAGCTTGCTTTCCTCCTGAAAGCTACCACTTACTCCAAAGGAGTGGGGCTAATGTGAGGAGCATTTATAAGGGAGACTCGGGAGATATATAGTAACGTGGCTTTGGGTAGTATGAGGTCACCAAAGGCCTGAAATGCGATCCTGAGAAGAATGACAGATAAACAAATGAAAGAGAGAAGTTTGGACAGATTGCCCAGGCCATGATTTCTTTCCTTCCTGCCTGCCTCCCTTCTTTTCTCAGATCTCACCCTATCACCACAGGAGGTGTTTCTTTTTCATTCCTGCCTTCTTCTCTTGTCCCCAAAATCAAGAAATTAAGCTAATGTAGTTATAAGAATTTAAAGATATATGTTCATTAAAAGAAGCAGCCTTTTTGGACACGGTGGCACACACCTGTAAATCTCAGCACTCAGGGTGGCTAAGGCAGAAAGGTCACTCGTTTGAGTCCAGCCCAGGCAATCTAGCAACACAGTAAGATCCTGTCTGAAAATAAACAATAAAAAGGGGAGGGCTGTAGCTCAATGCAAATGCCCTAGGTTCAGTCCCCAGTACCCACCCTGCCCCCGGAGGGCAGCCTCATATGCTGACTGCTGCTTTGGATTCAAACAACCTACGTTCAAATCCCAAACTGTATTTTACAGTATGCTAACCTTGGGAAAGTTGCTCATGAGATTTTGTTTCACAAATTTGTAAAATAAAAATAATCACAACTGCTTTGTACTTTTAAAATGTGCCTGATACACAGGAGTTGATAAGAAGTTACTGATCCTTTTATCATTAGCCTAGAAAACCTGACCACACACTTTAGCAAACTGAATCTTTGAGCTAAAACTGCCTTTCTATTTAGAAACTTTAACACTGCGGAATACTGCTTATTTAACAAATATTGCTAATGGCCCAGATTTCTAAGTCAGTGTGTAGAGACTTAAAACATTGCATGTTTTGTTTTGTTTTGCTTATTTGAGACAGGGTCCCACTGTGTAGTTCAGCCTGGCCTGGGATATAGCTCAAGGTGGCCTCCATCTCAAGAAGATCCTCTTGCCTCAACCTCCTGAGTGCTGGGATTACAAGCGTGTGGCACTGTGCCTGGCACACCATGCTTTCCTAAAAGAAAACATTCTAAATGAGAGAAAATCCTATTTGTCAACAGTCTTGTTTCCTTAAAGTAATATAATTCTAAAACTTAAATTGAAGTGAAAAAAGTATAAGAGCAAATAAATTTACTATAAAATTAAAGTTAAGTGCTAAAAGGATCTTAATGATGCTGAAAAGGAAAAAAAAGTGCTTAGCAGACAAGTTATATATATAAAAACAGGAAGATATGGGCAGGAGGAGAAAAATCTTGACAAAATTAGTAAGCAGAAGTAATCTTACAAGCAGCAGTTATTCTACATGAAATTTTTAAAGGACATTAGGGGATTTTTCAAGAATACTTAAACAGCATATCTAACAAATTCCACCCCTACTCTTAAAGGAGTTCTTTGGTTTAAAGAGGGAGTCTTTGGAGTAAAACTGTCTTTTTAATTGAGAACCACTAAGACTTTTTGCAATAGTGCTTATATTACTATGTGTTTTCTAGCCAATTATTAGTTATAATTGTGATTCCAATGAATAACTGTGCAAATTTATGCTATTTGAATGTAACTTTTTTAGTTAGGGAGAAACATCAAGGTTTAACATGTGATACAGAAAAGCATGATTGTGCCTTGTCCTGATAACTATTCTTTCTACCAAAATATACCTGTTCTTTTTCATGAACTGATTATAATTTTTATTTTTATTTATTTATTCACTGTTTTCTGTCTTGGTACTAGGAATCAAACTCAAGGGCCTTGCACTTGCCAGGCAGGCACTGTGCCACTGAGCTACATCCCCAGTGATCATAGTTTTTAAAGACCCACCGGGTTCAGGGAAGATACTGGGTCAGGAGAGAAGGTAGTTTTGAGAGTTGTCTCCTAACTTTCAAAAACTGGAGTACAGGGAGGCAAGATCACCTCTTTGAAGGAACTTCCTGCCTTGAAGAGACAAAACTCACCCTCATCCCTCACACTTTTTCTCCATTCCCATTGTTCTTCAGCCCACCCTGCTGCCTTGCGAAGATTGCTTCAGCAGCCTTTCTGACTCGTCTCCCTGCCTGCAGTTTTGCCCCTTCCAATATATTTTTCTAAACCTTAACTGAATGCAAATCTGACATCACTGTATTCTTTAAAATTTTCAGTAACTCCACAGTACCTTTAAAGATGAGATTCATATTTCTTAATGAAGCCCGCACAGGTCACTCATTATTGCTTATCTGTTACCTAAACTCTTTCCAGAACTTTTTTTTTTTTGCAGTACTGGGGATTGAACTCAGGACATTGTCCTTGCCAGGCTGGCACTTATTCCACTGAGCTATATTCCCAGCCCCCAGAACTCTTCTTGTGCTCTGCTCCACACCCACTGAACTTCCTTTTTCCTGCTTCCCCACAGTACCCCTCTCTCCTGCTTGTGGGCCTTTGGACATTCTGGATCTTCTGCTAAGAGTTCCGTCTCTACTCTCTCAAATGCTCCCTTGCATTTTCCTATGACTCTAGGCTGCAGCTCAGATGTTGTTTCTTGTAGCAGCCCTATCTTGAGCTACCATGCCAAGTTTGGGTTCCCCTAGTATTTCATAGTTCTGTGCCAAGATCAAGTCATTTGACATCTCTCTGCTTTTACACAGGTACGTCATCTTTTTCTTCAGGAAGAAAGACTGAGAGCATTCCTTCCAAGGAAAAGTGCAGAGGCTAATGAACCTTGCTTTGATTCAGCTAAGTTGACCAAAACATTTTTAGAGGCAAGGAGATAATGTCACAATTATTATTATTACTTCTTTAATTAGATGTCAGGAATTTTCTTAATTTAAAAAAATGCTAAAATGAAATGTTGAAGTAGCAGACTATAAAATAGCTGCTGGCCTGTGCACTTCTTCCTAGTTGCTGTTCTGTGTTCAGGATGTTCATCTTTTCAGCAGATGTTTATTACACGAGTGGATGTGTCCAGCACTGGGTACCTCCAGGAGGGCGTCTGGCCTGCTCCAGAAGTGAAATCCTTGGAAGAAGACGAATGTTTTATTGAATGATTTAGAACTAAACATCTCTAAAAGTGCAATCTATACAACAATATTTGCAGGCCAATTAATATTTTTATTGAAAGTCTTGGTCACTGTAGATTTTTTGGGAAGATGTATTTTATGCTGTACTGTGTGCCACAAAGCAGAAATTAGTATTCTTTGAAGTTTTTAGGTCAGTCTTTATAGAGACCATAAAGGAATCCTGACATTCAATGCCTTGAAGGTTCTCAGTAAACCACTGGCTTAGTATAAACGTATTTTTCTTTTCATGTAAGGTGGCATTAAAATAAAGAATAGGTTGAAACATTTTGGGGAAAAAGGAGGCCTACCTGGAGCTTCCTATTCAATTTTAGTTTATGTGAAATATTTCTTTGGTAATTTTTCAGGCTTTAAATATCAGACAGCTTACTTACGCAGTTTTCACATTTAACTTGCATTTAATGACTTTAAACCATTCTGGGGTCACCTGAATGCATGGTTTTCTCTTCTCATTAGAAAACAGGCAAGCGTTCTCCATTTTGCAATGAAGAATAATTGTAAGGTCAGAAAATGGTTATTCTTGCTGAATAACTAAAATTATATTATTCCTTCACAAAGAAAATAACAGTTTTATAGGAGAAGACTTGTCATTTTTAATGTACTTCCCTCAACTTTCACACCGGCTTTTATAGCTTTATGTATCAAGTGCATTTATGTTTCCAAGTTCCTCATTTACAGTGTTTATCTTGGAGAATACATCATATCGCTGCAAATCAAATGACTTACTGGGTTTGTTTTGCTTGTTTATAGCTGACCGGGCATTTGATTACATTGTTTATTTTTGTGTCTGGGCGTGGAAGTAAGAATCCGAAAGGTCTCGGCAGCCTTTTTTCTATGTTAACATTAATCCTAAATGACTTCTCCCACCAGTATAAAATATTTTGGCTGCTTTAGCTATTTTTAAAATCAATTTATGCAAGCATATAACATTTGTTTATCTGGAGGAGATAAATGAAAGTAAATGAAAGTAACCATGTTTGGCATGCTACTTTTAAAATACAACAGTTCTAGAGCTAGTAACTTAGTCTTCTCTGAGGCCTTGTAACCTCAGAGTTACAATGTTATCTCTAAAAACCCACTTACAAAGTTACCTCCAAAAACTGAAACTTAATTTCATTCGTAAGCCCTGGTTCTAAGCCTGTCAGTGTTTGCTGATTTAAACTCTACTCCCCCGGCACTGTGCCCTGTGCCGGGCGAACTGTGCTTTCCCAGAAGAAATTCTAAATGAGAGAAAATGCTATTTGTATAGTACGCTCAACCTGAGCATATCAGCCTTTGAAAATCCAAGGGCAAACATGGAAAATGAGATCTAATTTAGAAGTGTCTTTAAGTTGATAAATCTATCAACTTCTTCACATAGGTGTATTGTCTTTTATCAAATGATAAAAATGTCATGTTTTATCAGGTATATCAGATTTGGGTAAGTAAAGAAATAGTACTGACAGAGGAATTGGGAGATTTGGGTTCTAATCCTACAATATTGTGCTGCGTTATACCTGCCTCCCCAAGGGCCTCGTCAGATTTCAAAAGGAAATTCTTTCTTTATAATGCATGGCGCTTGTGAAGGGACATTTTACATCTTCACATATACTTGCGCAAAGACAGACCAGAGATCTGCTACCAGGGCCTATTATCTGTGTAGGAGATGATATTTATAGTTTCTGCATAGCTTGCCAAAAATAAATTTTACATTGAATATAGGCCATGCTCTCATACATGTTCGTCTTCTGCGGCCTGTTCAGCGTAACTTGGGCATTGTCTCTCGGACAGAAAGAATGGAAATTTGGATGGTTTATATAATTTACAGAGAATATGCTTGCTCCTGGGCCATCAGTCTGTAGAGCTTGGCTAGTGTTTGCTTCTCGGCAAATGGGACGAGCTGGCCAGGGGCGGGATAGATTCGCCTTTCCTGGGGGTGGGGGTGGCTCTCGCTGCACCTTCCATACACATCTTTGCTCACCTCCTGGCCCAGCGGCCGGTCCTGAACCTGAGAACTGGCTCATCCCTGCGGGTTTGGCCTTCGGGTTTGTTTCTCATCTGTCTGCCCGCAGCCCCCGGCCCTCACTTGCGGAGGGGGCGGGGCCGTGCGCGACCGCGGGCCGGCATTGGCGGACTCAGCCGCCAGGTCGGCAGAGTGACGGACGCGGGGCGGGGCCACACGGCTTGTTTGTCGGCATCGCCCCGCCCCCGCGCTGACCGAAGCGCAGCAGCGGGGACCCGCGGCCGCCCCGTCCGCGGTCTCCTGGTCGCGTCCGCAGTCGCTCCGCGCCGACATGCGCCTGGCCACCGCGGCGAACGAGGCGTACGCGGCCTCGCTGGCGGTCTCCGAGCTGCTGGGCTGCAAGCAGTGCGGCGCGGGCCGCGGGCAGGACGAGGTACCTGGCGAGGGCTGGGTGGGCGGTGGGCAGGGTACCTGGCCGCGCTCGCGTCCCACGCGCCCCACGCGCCCCACGCTCCTCACGTTCCCCACGTTCGCACCCGCGCGTCCCAAACGCCCCGCAGGGAGGCGCGCGCCTGAGCGGCGGCGGCCCGGCCCGACCGGTACGAAGGAGGCGCCCCCACTTCCCACGCGCTCAGGTGAGGGGCGGCCCTGTGCACCCGGTGACTGTCCTGCTGAGGGTCCCCCGGGAAATGCGGGGCTGGGGGGCAGCCGCCTCGGCCCTTTCAGTGTACGTCTCCAAGGCGTAAATAACGCGGTCTCTGCAAGTCCCCACAAGTCGGAAAGCCGGCGAGGTTCTGGTCCCCGCTGAGAGCCTGTGGATTTCCCCTCCGCGCCGGCAGGTCAGAACAGTGTCGGTTCTCTCGCTCCTTCCCCTCCTGTGTGAGAAGAGGAGAAACACGTATTTTTGGGTCAGTTACAGATTAATATTGCCTAGCATAAGTATATTCTGCAAGCGGTGTGACGTTCTGTGCAGTCTTTACCCTTGTTTTTAAGCCATCCTTGTTGGGTCCGAATTGGCTTTAAAGCTATTTAATTGTAATATTTTGTGTTATTTTCTAAGTGGCTGCAAATAGATCACTGGCAAGTTACTAATGTGACCTTAGCGTTCAAAAGGTGATGGAGAAAGTAAGAAATATTAAATTAGCATTAAAATCATAGTGAAGTATTGCTTTCTCGTTCAAGAAATCTAAGTATCAATGATTTCTCTGCAGCTTTGCTCATTGAAAAGACCCAGGTGTAATAATTATACTTTTTTGTTTGCTAAATAGTCTATATTACTACACCATGTATAGTAACAAAAATTTAAATGAACCTCATGAAGGCTGTATTTTTTTTTTGAAACAGTTTCTCGCTATGTAGTTCAGACTGGCCTGGACCTCACCATGTATCGCAGGCTGGCCCTGAACTCACGACGATCCTCCAGCGTCAGCCCCTGAAGTACTGGGATAATTTCATGGAGGATACATTACAAGTTCCTTGCTTACAGATAGCATAACATACTTTTAAAAATCTCATAACATTGCTCTAGAAACTTTACTAAAGAGAAAAAAGTGTGAAGATGTTGAATTAGTTTTTATGCTTTCTGTTTGCAGGCCATAGCAGATCTTTCTCATTCGAGTAGAAATGAGCCCCAGCCGCCACGTCTGAATAGATCTGTTATTTCTGGTGCTGTTTGTGTCGGGATTTCTGGTTCTTGCCCAGATCTAGAATTTCTAAATATAGCCATGTAAACTAGAAGATAAAGAGATACGTCTTAGCTTGCACATTGATTATAGTGCCTGTGGGATTGTGTTCAGGAAACTAGGAAGATCTATGTAGTTAAATTTCATTTTTAATAAATCCAACATGTGGAAAGATAAATTAGGAAATAAAGTTTTATACAAAAACTAATTACCACAAATGGATTCATGATACATTTCTTTCAAGTAGGAAGGTGTTCTGTAATTCTTCTTAACACTTCCCAGAAATGGAATTCCTTAGCAAGGTATATGACCTCAGTAAACTTTAATTCAAAGTGCAATACTTTTTTCTGTGCTGGTAGGATTTGAACCCAGGTTCTATTCCATGCTAGGCAAGCACTCTACCATGGAGGCACATCCCCACCCAAAGTGTAATAAATAAGTTTTTATTTTTGTGAAATATAGTTCACACATAAAAATAGGTATCCGAACATTCAATATTTCTAAATGCCCTAATAGTGTTCATGACAGTTTGGGACTACTAACACATTTTGCTGTGATTGGGACATTTCTTTGTAACACTTACAAGCCTCTTTTTTATTAAAATTTCTTGAAAGTCCAGCTCCGAGTTATGACATGATTCTTCTAGACAGTTATTCTACTAGACAAGTGAGAGTGAAATTGGGAATTTTATTTTTTACACATTATCTTGTTGAAATATGTTTCAAAAATCACATACTGGATACCAAAAAAAAGTCAAAAAGGGGCTGGTGCTATAGCTCAGTGGCACAGGTGCCTGCCTGGCAAGCACAAGGTCCTGAATGTAATCCCTCATACCAAAAAAAAAGTCAAAAATCATATACTGCTTTTGTAATTTTTTTAAAAAGTAAGAGTAATGACAGTGTTGTGTTATAACACCCATATACTACAATGTCGAGACAGGATTTTTAAAAATGCACCAAATACATAAAAAAAGACTCAGATGATTATTAGTTTATTCCACTTTTCAACTTTTACAATGGGTGGACAGCACAAACCAACAAGTCTTTTCATTTTGCATTTGTAACTTCGTTATTTCACCTGAGGACATAGACACAGATTCATAAAAGTGTCTAAAAAATTTGAAACATCTTATCTGGACAGTACTTTCACTACACATACCCTGTTTCATGCAGTTAATACAATACATAGTCTTTAGGAGGTACCATCAATGGCCACTAAGAATTTTCATACTCTGAAAATTAATGTTAGTTTTGTACACTAATGAGGAAACACACCAGAGATTTAAAGCGGTATTGTTGCCATCTCTTTTAAAGATGGTTATTAGCATTTTGAAGGGGAGGGGACTTTCAGTTTTCACCTTAGCTTCCCAGCCACGCCCTTGCAGAGTCGGTAAGGGCTGTGCTGTCACTGCCACCCGCGTCAGCGTCTCAGCAAGGCCGTTTTCTGTCACAGCTGTGCTTCCTGCAGTCTGGGTTGTTCAGAGCCTGAACTCAGTTTCTAACAGTGATAGAGACAACCCTACGTAAGAAGTTATGAAATGCATTTCCTTTGGTTTGTGACCACCCGTCCCACCGAATGCTTGTGTGTCTTTTGTTTTGACCAACACCTGATAGAAAACAGTCGTAACTAATCTGTTATGGAGAAGACATTTCAAAATTGAAACTTTTAAGCTTCTAGAAACCAAAAATATTGTCTTATATTAACAGTGGCATCTATAAGGATCCCCAGCGTATCAGGAACTGTGAAAGGAGTTCCTGAGCCTGACTGTCTGGATACAGCACCTTGCATTGTCACTCACTAATACAATACACACTCTGAGCTGGAATACTTGTGTTTAAAACCAGAGCTTTCATAACTTACCTGTGCACATGCAAATAGTAGTTCCTGCCTCATAAACTGATAAAAGGATCAATCTAAGTTACTGATGACTCCTTTTTCATGAAAATGGTAAAATACTACTTTTTTCTAGACTTCAATATCATAAATTAAAAGCCCTTTGTTTAAAGATAATAGAACTTCAGTGATTGGCTCATAGGACTCTGTGTTACTGCAGTCGTTATTATTTATTAGCCTTAGATTGATTTTTTTGCACACTTTTATCAGCTAAGAAGTAACCAGAAAAATGTAAGACAGTTTGATTCTTGGATACCATTGACTAATGTTAGGGTTCCAGCCACAATTCTAGGAATAATACTTCACTGTCCTTCTCTTCTATGTCTGATAAACTAGAAAGCTAAGTTTGTTAGACATTGTACCTAAAATAAGACTAGAATCTAATAAAAGCCCCTATGTGCATGTATGTCTCTGATTTGTAAAATATTAAACAATTACATGATGTGAGGTAGTTGGGATTGCTGGTCTTACTATTTTACCATCTTAACCACTATTTTACAGATGAAGGCCATTCAATTTAGAGGCTAAATGTGACTGCTTCATATTTCTCTCTGTTCTACAGGGAGATGGTGCATAGAACAGTTAACAGCATCATTCCTATTTTGGGCCATGTTTTGGTCCCAGCATGAAGATATTTTTGTTTTATTCTGTGGCTTGTTTTTGTGGTGCTGGGCTTGAACCTGGGGCCTCACACATGCTGACCATGGCTCTACCTCTGAGCTACATACTCAGTCCAGATGAGGAATCTTTATAACATTCTAGTGAGAACAAATTCCACTGGGTGTCTAAAGGTAATTGTCAACTACTACCTTTTTTCTAGAAGTTAATTCTTGTGCAGTGAAAGGCTAGATGAAATCAATAATCTACTTCCTGTCAGTATCTGAACCAGTAAACCTTTGGGATCAAATCTCAGAGCTCATCAGGAATGCCTCATTTTAGCTCTTTGTCTTCTAATGGACATGAGATTAAGTACAAAAGATCATGTCATGTTCTTGTGTCCTTGTCATGCGCCCGCCTGATATTTTAAGTGGTGTGTGTAAGGGTCATCATCTTTTGAGTCTAGTCTCTGAAAATAAGAGAATAAATTTATTCTGGAGTAGCAGTAACTATATTTCTCATTATAGTCAGTGCTGATCAATTTTTTCTGTTTGGAAGAGAACATTTTCCCTCCTTTGTTTTTTCTCCCCTCTACTATTTCTTTTATTGTTTTTATGGAATAGCATAAAAATACCACAACTTATTCAATTTAACTATAAATCAACTGTTAATCCAAATGTGAGCTGAGTCAACTTCTATTTTATGTAGAACTAGACTTGGAAAATAATAAAACTGAAGTCTTGAATGTTGAGGACTCCTTTATAGTTCACTCTTTAGGTTTCTTGTTCTGTCCCCAGCTCTCCTGGCAGACTGGTACCTCATCAAGGAATGGGTATAATCATAACACTAAGAGAAACTGTATAAGAGATCTCTAACCTATACCAAAGAATGTTTACCTTTTCTTAACACCCTATTTTGTGGTTCTGTGGATTTAACTTTGCGCCTGTCATGTGTTAGGTCAGTGCTCTGCCCCTGGGTTATGCTCTAGCCACTGAATAACCTATTTTAAAACACACAGTTTTTTCATTTTAAAAAATATATCTCAAATAGAATTGGAAAAGAAGGGTTTGGCCATTGGCAGTTCAAGGAGAGGGGAGATATTGGTATTGATAGCCCACTTTATTTAGCTGAAGTGATGGACTTGCAGAGACTCTAGAATTGCTTAGGACCACTGGCAAAGACTCATGTTATACCAGTAAGAAAATACTCCATTTCTGAACCATTTATAACCACTTTCTTAGAATTGTAAAATTTTTGTTTTGGAATAGTTTGCTTTGTATTAGTCAGCTTTTTCACCACTGGGACAAATACCTGATACTGCAATTTAAAAGAGGAGAGGTTTATTCTGGTTTATGTTTTCAGAAGGTTCGGTCTGTGGTGAGCTGGCTCCAAGGTCAACATTGCATGGCAGAAGGGCCTGGAGGGGGAAAGCTGCTCAACTCATGACAGCCGGGAAATAGAACAGGAAGCTGCAGAGGGGCCAAGGAAGGTTGGGGAGAGAGAGGAGAGACCCATCCCTGAAAGGCTTGAAAGGCACATCTCCACTAACTCACATCCTCCAACCAGACCCCGGCTCGCAACAGCATATTCAGCTATGATCTTGTCGATGTATGAACATGATGATGAGTGTAGTATCCCCGTGATCCAATCACCTTTTGAAAGCCCCACCTCTGAACCAGTTAGGCTTTACGGGAGATGCTTTTAAATCTAAGCCATCACAGATATGTAAAGTACATACAGTACTTGGTATAGAAACAAGACCAGAATGATGTAACTCACGCTTTAAGTCCATATGCTATCAATTTAGTCTCATTTAAAGAGTACCATCCATATGTTGCTAATATATTTGTAGGATAAAGTCCTAAAATAGACTTACTGAGGATTTTTTCCTTCTCTTTACAAATACTAAATTTCTTAAAAAACTGCACATTATGCCGTTTGCTTTCTCCTCCAAAAAACATATTTTGGAAATATTTTAAAATCGACCCACATAGACTGTTTCATTCTTTCTATGGGCTGCATGTTTTTATTTTCTTTTTCATTATAGTTTATTCACTCAACACTTTTACTATAGTTTATTCACTTAACATTATGATATCAAGGTGCATCCGTTTTCCTCCAAATGGCTCAAGTCTACCCTTATTTATGGCAGCGTAGTAGTTCATGGTATATAAATACCACATTTTCTTTTTCTATTGATGAATATATGAGCCATTTCCAATATTTAGCTATTAAGAATTGTGCTGCTATAAACATGGCTACGCATGTATTACTGCAGTACAATGTCTTTAAGTCTGTTAGTAAGATAGGTAGAAGAGAAATAGCTGGTTCAAATGAAATTTCTAGTTTTGAAATCTCCATACTTATTTCCATAGTGGTGTGCTGGTTTCCATTCTCACCAACAGTGTAGAGGGGTTCCTTTTTTCCCACAGCTTCTACAGCATTTGTTATTGTTTGATTTTGTGATGATAGCTATTCTTTTGAGGGCAAGATAGAATCTGAGTGTCATTTTAATTTGCATTTCTCTAATCGCCAGTGATGTTGAGCATTTGTATTGGTCAGGCTGAACTTCATTGAAACAGACCTTGTTCATTAGCTGTTAGGTTGTTTTTAGTCTTGTACTATTAGAAACAATGTTGCAGTGATTATCCTTTTAAATAATGACAGTTCACAAATATGAGTATATCTCTAGGCTAACACTTAGGATAGAATTATTGATTCAAAGGGTGTATGACATTGTTATTCTGATGAGTATTGCAAGTTGCTCTAGAAGTTATATATTCTTTATAGTCTTTGTATTCTTCTTCCCCACACACACACTCCAGATACTTCCATCAGCAGAGTATAAACAACACAGCTGTTTCTCCACCCCCTTTGCCACACAGCCTGTTGCCAGACTTTTTGAACATAAGCAACCTTTTAAGAGAAAAATGGCATCTATGTGTAATTAACTTGTAGTTGTTTTACTGTATTGAGTACTTTTTCAGCCATTTGTAGTTCCTTTTCTTCAACGTATCTTTGTCCTTTGCTCACCTGTATAGGATTGGAAATTTTCTAGGAATCTTTATTTTTAAAATTAGCCCTTTGTTATATAAGTTTCAAATATCTTTCCCAGTTTTATATTCATGTTTGTTTTAAGTTTTTTTTACATGTGAAAGTACTTTTGTCATCAAATTTATCAGTCTTGTATTTTATGATTTCTGGGTTTTATGGCGTTCTTAGGCCTACTCCCTTACTCCCTGAATGTTTTCTACTAATACTGTGTGTTTTTTTCTGTTTTTTTCACATTTAATTCTGATTTGTTGTGGAGTAAGCTATGATTTAAGTCTCCAACTTCACTTTTTTCTGAGTGGCTACCCAGTTGCCTGAAGATCATTTGTTTAATAATATGTATCTCCTCTATTTGACTTTTCATATACTTAAGTCCTAAGTATAGCAGCTTTTAAATTACAAAATGAGCAATAAAACCTTAAAATAGGTTTACTCTAAAGAACACCTTGTTTAAATAACTTTTGAAATATTAAGGAAATGAGAAGGGATACTGATTTTAATCCTGCAATTTTGCCCCCATTAAATTTTGTTTAAAATGTGTATATTTGGATTAGAGATTCAGCTAGAAAGGCTAGTAGAGTTGTCACTTTACCTAAATGGCTGCATTTGTGCTAATACATTGAATAACAGGAATGTGTTTTCTGCTGGCATTTATTGGAAGATATTAAAATTGAGGTACATACATGGCCACACTAGTGAACTGTGACTTGTCTGATGAAGAGTAGAATTTACATACTGTCTTCTGTATAAGAGTAGACTAATCAGGGTAAGCACGACCTCCAGTATAAAAGATTTCACTTATATATAACTATGGATTTGGCAAGTATAGCCTACTTTGAATCTTGATTTCTCCTCATAGAGATTATTTTACGTTTTGTCTGGGCTGCTAAATTTTTAAATCCATTCTGCTTAAAAGGTTTGCATTTTGTTTGGACCAAATTTTTGGGTTGCTGCCATATGTGCCTCCTCCTATTTTTCTTTAAAAAGAGAGCATCTGTGCTATGTAAAATGAAGAAATTGTGGAAGCAGTAGGGCAAGAGTAGAGATAATATTTCCTTGCAATTTTATAAACAAGGGTTAATCTTTATTGCATAAAGTCTAAGACATTTTTTAATGAGACTATATTGATAAGACAGAGTGCCCTCCCACCCTGCCCTGGTACTTACTAGATTCACTTTGAGAAAACCATTTATTTCTGAATTACTTGAACTGCTATAAAATAGAATATAAGCACAGTTGGTGACATCTTATTATTAAAGAAAATTTAAACCAAACACAGAAATAAAATGTTTTCCTCAGTTTGTTTTACTCAGTTACAAAGAAAACATGCCCTGTAGTACTCTTCTCTTTTGTAGGTTTAACTAGTTTTTCATATTTTTCTGCTTACTGTGAGGTGTTGTTACGGACATAATGATGATTACACTTCTTCCTGTTTAAGACTTCTGCATGGAAGTATTGCCTGAAAAGATGCACAGGGATTGATATTTTGGTTGTTTTGGATGTGCAAACACATTGGTCTTATTTTGTATCACTGACAGCCCACAGAGTTGGCTGCTGTGTACTGAACTTTCTGTTCTAGACTTTCTGCCAAGTACTTTATGCAAAACTCTGGTTTAGTGAAACAGGTTTTATTGTTTTTAGTCAGAGTTGTATTATGAGCTGTCATTAACTGTATGATGCAAACAGACCAGTTGGTATGTATATATAGTAGTGAAAACAAAACACAGCAAGCTTGTCTCTGTCAACTAGTTGTTTTTCCCTCTCATTTCTTATCCTTACTTCATGTTGTTTGTTGCTGGAGGCCTGATGGTGTAATTTGCTTTTCTAGGAACTTGGAATTAGAATTCCTCGACCACTAGGACACGGACCAAGTAGATTTATCCCAGAAAAGGAGGTATGTGGTTTGTGAAAGTATGTAGTAAACCATATGCTTTTAAAGAAAAGTTTTTATGACCTGTATCTTGGCATTTGAACAAGTGTTGGTCAACAACGTGTTTTAGGCAGAGTTGATTGCAGTTTATCATGCTTTGGCAGTGAATCTGTGGTATTAGAAAGCTGTTATACTCATGTTGATTTCTAGTATTTCATGACACTCTTGTAAAACATCCTTATTTAAGTAAGTAAAGTCAAGACTTGTTTTTGACTAATAATACTCTGCTTACTTACATTTAGATTTTGCTTGTGTACACCTGTAAACTGAGTTACTTGGTCTTGACCGTCTCCTTAGGGTGGCATGAATACCGGATTAGTCTCTATATGTATAAGCATCTGTGCTTTGTTTTCATATGGATTGTTTGCTATTGGTTAATTTTGGTGTTCCTTAATTAAGTGAAAATAGTTAGTGGTGTAAGGAAAGGCTTTAGTTTATGTTTGTAAGCACTGCAACTTTGGTACTCTAACTCTGCTTCTTTGTCTGGGTTCTGGCCAAGTCTACAAACGGCCAATCTAGATGGCCTTTAACATTCAGTCTTTGTTGTTTATCTCTTACTGTATAATGTTACCATTTATTCTTCTGTTTTGCTACCAGTTGAGTTTAAATTCATAACTTCTCTCTTAAGCCAAATTCAGTCTGCTTTTAGACAACACCACGCAGACCAGGCATCTTTTCTTTAATGCTAATTTACAACTTACATAACCATGGTTTTCTTCTCGTTTGTACAGATTCTCCAAGTGGGGAGTGAAGACGCACAGATGCATGCTTTATTTGCAGATTCTTTTGCTGCTTTGGGTCGTTTGGATAACATTACATTAGTGATGGTTTTCCACCCACAATATTTAGAAAGTTTCTTAAAAACTCAACACTATCTACTGCAGATGGATGGTCCTTTGCCCCTACATTATCGGCACTACATTGGAATAATGGTGTGTAGACGTTAAAGGAAAACAATCTTTTTACTTGCTTTTATTAATCCATTAAGAGAGAGTGAATGCTTTAAACACAGCGATAAATAACTGTATTTTGCTGTGTAATAGGGTACCCTATTGGGTAGTCTCCATTTTTTTAAATAAGCATACATTTTCAAGTATAACAAAAAAGTATACCATATTTATATACAATGCTGAAAAGCTCACATTGATATGTTATCCTAATCCTGTTTGTAAATAATATTCTGTGATTTTATGGTTGACAACTTGAATTTTCTTCTTGAGGTCCTAAAAGTTAGTATATAGGTAAGATTCAAATTCTTATGTTTTTATCATTTATTTTATTTTTAGAATATTTCTGAGGTGTTTTCTGTGATATAAGTATTTATATGAAAATTTTATTTGTGTCATTTATAGAAAATTTGACAGAATATAATCAAAAGCTTAACTTTTTCACATTGTAATGACAATGATTTGTAAAAGTGCAAGATGTTGATATTTATAATTAGAATATCTTTTTGTTTTCTCTTAAGGCTGCAGCCAGACATCAGTGTTCCTACCTGGTGAACCTGCACGTAAATGATTTCCTTCATGTTGGCGGGGATCCCAAGTGGCTCAATGGTTTAGAGAATGCACCTCAGAAACTACAGAATTTAGGAGAACTCAACAAAGTATTAGCCCACAGACCTTGGCTTATTACCAAAGAACACATTGAGGTATGTAGTGAAGTAATATATTTCAACCATCACTTAAAATTTTTTTAAAATTTATTTTCTAGAGCAGTTTTAGGCTTACAGAAAAATCACAGAGTGCGGAGCATTCCCATTTTCTACCACATACCCTTTATACAAACACACATTTGTCTCCTATTGTTAACATCTAGGATTTGTGAAGTATATTTGTTGTGAGCGATGAACCAGTGTTGTCCTGTTGTTATTAACTAGTGTCACACTACAGTTTGCTTTTGTGTTACATAGTTCCATGGGGTTTGAAAAATGCCTAATGTCATGATACCATTACTCTATAATACAGAATAATAAATACTATCACTGCATTTTGCTTCATCTATTCATCCTTCTTCCCTTTGTCCTAAACTCTTGAAACTACTGTAGGTATTTTATGATGTCTGTAGTTTTGCCATTTCCAGAATGTCACATAGTTGATATCATTATAGTCTATAGCCTCTTCAGATGGGCTTTCATTTAGCAGTTGAAGATTCTTCCCTGTCTTTCTGTGATTTGACAGTGCTTTTCTTTTTATTGCTGAACTATATTCCACTGTGTGGCTATACCACAGTTAGTTTAGCCATTCACCCTTTGAAGGGACATCTTGATTACTTGATTACTGCCAGTTGTGGTTAATTATGAATACAGCTATTAGAAACATTTGTGTGCATGGTTTTTGCTCTTTTTTTGACAAAACTTTTAGTTTCTTTGGGTAAATAAGAGTAAAAAAGTGACTGCTGGATCATTGGTGAGCCTATGTTTAGCTTTGTCAGACACTGTGAAACTCAGTCTTCCAAGGTGCCATGGCAGTTTGTATTCCCACTAGCAAAGAAGAAGCATTCCTCTGTTTTTTTTGACTTGTCTATTTTATAGAACATTTTAGATGCTCTTATATAAAAGATGATATTGTCAAGAAGACATGAGATTTGAACATGATTAATACAGTGCCTCACATTGTCAAGAAAAACACAATATTATAAAATAGATAATAAAGGGGAAGGGATGCAGAATTGAATTTGAAGAATTATAGAATTTATGTGTAACCTTTAAATAAACACAAGTTGATTTAGGAATATTCAGAGTCAAATTGTTCAAGGCACTATCTTGGAAATTCCTTGAGGAGGCCTGATAATAAACAATATACAGACATTTCACATAGCTTCAGCTTTAAACACATTTATTACACTGAGCTAAAAACACTGTAATTCATTCATAATCCAACATCTGAAATATAGCTACTGCTTTTAAGCAAAATGTATTCTATTTTTAAATCAGTATTTCAAAATAATCAAAATACTGAATGTGTCATCAACAAATGTTAAGCTCTATTTGTGAATGTATTTTCATAAAATTAACAAATTGCGGGTTCTACATGTTACAGTTTGTAGTTTTAGATTAGGCTTTATACAGTGAGTAATCCTGTTGTTAATGGATTAAATACTAAGATGAGCTATGTAGTTTCTCCCACAACACACCCCAGTATAAAAATATGTTCTTTCTCCCCCCAACCTCCAGCGGCTTTTAAAAGCAGAAGAGCACAGCTGGTCTCTTGCAGAACTGGTGCACGCAGTAGTTCTACTCACACACTATCATTCTCTTGCCTCATTCACATTTGGCTGTGGAATCAGTCCAGAAATTCATTGCGATGGTGGCCACACGTTCAGACCTCCTTCTGTTAGTAACTACTGTATCTGTGACATTACAAATGGCAATCATAATGTGGATGAGATGCAGGTCAGCTCTGCCGGAAATATTTCGGTAAGTGTCTATTATTTATTATGGGACTATAATAAAACTAAGCACAATAATTGCTGTTAGTTACTTTTTCTATTTGGCTCCTTTGAAAATCTACCCCTTTGAATTCATAGAGATATTAGGCCTCACTATTTGTTCAGTAAGGATTGATTTGTTTACTACCTCCAAATGCCCATCAGTAGTCTAGGTGCCAAAAGATACAAAATTATAAGTCTTCTCCCATCCAAGTACTAACAGGCCCGACCCTACTTAGCTTCCGAGATCAGGTGTGTAAGTCCTCTCTAGGGCAGTGATGGCAAACCTTTTAGAACTTCTAGTGAGAGCAAACTTCTGGGTGTGGCACACGTGCCATGGGACCACCACCACTGATCTACAAGGCTACACACGTGATTTAGAGTCCACAGCCAACAGCATGTTCCCCACTAGGGCTGCTGCTAACGAAGGCTGCAACAGTGATGTGTGTGGAGGAGAAAGTAGCCTAGCCTGGTGCTGGAGACATCCTAGTGTCAGGTGTGTCCTGTCTTTCCTTCTCTGCAAGAGGAACAGGCTACATTCTAAATTGCTCATCTTTTGGAAGATTGAGTCAGTGTTGGCCTGGAAATTTCGCCCTTTGAAACTCACGTTTAACTTTTCGCAAGTATAGAGTGTGATACAAGTGAATGTAAATTTGTTAAAATGCTTTTATTTCTGTTCCTTCTTTCATCTTATTTTTTTTCAGTTTTGTTATTTCTTTGAAATAGATCATAAGAAGTTGAATTTTTTGTAAGCAAATTTTAATTCTTACATACTCTGAGTCAAAGTTCCCCTTACATTCTTCTACTGTAATGAAAAGGCAAGGGTTTATTTTTTGCTTCAAAAGGGAAATCACAGCAAACCATCAGTTATCTTAATATACTTTAATTCATATTTGACTCTGGGCCAGGTGTCAAACCTCTCTGAATGCTTGCATATCTAAATAAAGGCAAAACATTAAGTTATTGAGAAGTCTAAATAAAATGTATCTAAGGAAGTAAAACGCCAGGAGGCTGAGGCAGGAGGTTTGCCATGACTTTGAGGCCAGCCTGAGCTACTTAGTGAGTTCAAGGCCAGTCTGAATTACACAGCAAGACTTTGTCTCCAAAAAAAAAAAAAGAAGTGAATTGCTTACTGCAGTGCCTGGTATTTCTCAGGTGGTAAATCAAGAGGTAGCATTTACATATGATTAGCTCATGAAGAAACATGGTTTTCCTAAGGCTGACTGCAGCGCTGTTCTGACCGGTCCTAAGACCATCAGCTTCTTCCTCTCTGAGCTACCTGGAGTCCCACTCTGTGGCTGCAGATGGCCACTGGCTACTTGTCCAACTCTAGAGGTGATAAGAGGAGCGGAACGGGAAGCGATGCTGAGGGTTGGGCTTTCGTCTTTGCCTACCATTGATGTGGTACCCAAGCAAAGACAATTACTAGTTTTTATTGCTAGATTCTACTTTTTCTTGTTGTCATTCTGGCAGTAATAGCTAGGAATGTAGCTCAGTTGTAAAGCACTTGCCTAGCATGCACAAGTCCCTTATTCAGTTCCCAATACTGGGGGAGAAATATAATAAATAAGAATGAAAAAATGGGATTTAAAAAAATTTCTTTACATCGTAAGCCTTGAAACTCAGTGTTGCAGAGCTCTATACCAGTTTGGATTCTCACCAGCAGTGAAGAAGCATTCCTGCCCCCCCCATCTTTGCTTTGGGTTTTAGCTGTTCTATGGGTGTGAACTGGCATCTCACGCCTGCTGTGACACCTGACTAAGAGCTGAGGGCACTGCACAGTTGGCTGATAAAGCTTGTCCTTTGTTTATATACCAGATATATGATTCAGTTCTTCAGATACAAATTGTAAAAGGCAAACAAAAAAAGCTCTACACATAGTGTTAACATTTAATATTAACATGTAATGCCGTAATTTTTTTCCTTATCACTAACAACTTCAGTTTCGTTGAGCAAAAGAAACATACTTTTCCCCCATTCCCACCAGTTTCAATATAATTTATCAAGAATTATCTTTTAAAAAGAAAAGAACAAAAACATTAACAAACACAAAGACATGAAACAACATAAAAACAAAAAATGATACAGAATTTCAAACAAGGTGATAGGAAATTAACAATGAAGAATTGTCTTTTCTAAGAATACCTAAAATGTGGGCTATCTTAGGAAATTGGCAAACAAACTAGATAATGAGGATAATGTGACTTGACAGAGTCTTGAGGTTGTGTGTGTGTATTTTTTAACCTCAGTTAAATCTATTAAGCAATGTAATCTTTTTCAGTCCTTTTTTTTGGTTATTGACCTTACCTCAGGTCTACATGTGCCAGAAGAAACCTTAATGCCATTGTAGAAGCACTTTCCATCACAGAATTCCTAAAGAAAGGATTTATTATAGGGTATTTTGGCATAATTGGACCATATAGAAATCTAAAGCACAAGTAATATAAGTTGTCTCATTATATAGAAATATCCTGTCCTTCTGCAACAAGTATTTCTTTACTGGGTACTATATGGCAGGCGCTGTACTAGATATGGATGTATACCAGTAGACAGACAGACCCTCACCCTTATGAAGCAGGCTGTGGCTCAATATGCAAATAACAATTTCTGTACGAGTTGCGGTTGATAGTCTGAAGGAAAGAGCAGGGTGCCGTGCGATGGTGATTGGAGCTTCTGAGGTAGAGACAAGAATAAGCTGATACTTGAAGGGTCAATGGGTTAAGGTTAGAAAAAGGTTTTAACAACATTTCCTGGCCAGACGTGGGGGTGCACACCTGTGATCCTAGCACTTGGGAGGCTGAGGCCAGAGGATCGCCGAGTTTGAGGCCAGCCTGGGCTACATAGCAAGACTCTGTCTCAAACAAACAAAACAAACAAAACAAAAATAAATAATAAAATTTAAAAAGAATGCTTCCTGGCCAAAAAAACACCAAAAGTGTAATGGGGGAAACAATTGCTTTGTGTTCAAACCTTGAGATTTTAAGACTTCTTACATACCCATTGTGTAAAGTGTGTATTCCATGTGTTTAATCCATCTTTTATGGTAAGGGTGCAGTTGAGTATGGAAGAACAAATCGTGTGTCTACTCTGCCACTCCTTGTGTGTCAAGGCCTGTCACGACAGATGTGACCCTGCTGTCGTCATACCAGCATGTGACAGGTTCTTGTCGCATGCAAAGGCCAGGTGCCAGCTGTCTAGCCATGTGAGGACATGTTTTATTTTTAATTGTTAAATTATATAAATAGAACAGTTACTATTTTAAAGATGATAGGCATGTGGACAACATGTTCAGTGTACAGTTGATACAAAACCATGTCTAGTTTGTGTGTCTGACTAACTGAACAAGCAGAAGTTTACTTTAAAATATGATTCCATTTTAAATTGACAAGTGTTTAATTTTTACAATAGCATAAATAGGGATGTTATTAATTTTATAAGGTAAAAACATTAAAATCTATTAAAATCATTTTTCTCATATTTTAAAATTCTCTTACCTATATACCTAATAGACTAAACTGTTTGCTCCTGTACATTAAGACTATAAGCAATCCTGTGTTTCCTATTCTGGTAAGATCCAGGTTCTGCATCTGCCATCTGTGATGCTGCGTTCTCTCTCCAGGTGAGCGATGCCTTCTTTGAGGTGGAAGCCCTCATGGAAAAGATGCGGCAGCTACAGGAATGTCGAGATGAAGAAGAGGCAAGTCAGGAAGAGATGGCTTCACGTTTTGAGATAGAGAAAAGAGAGAGCATGTTTGTCTTCTCTTCAGGTAAGAGCAGCCACTGCACAGTCCATGTAATTTTTATCCAAAACCCGAGTTTTTTGTTTAGAGAACTTAAGTTGTTTTTTTTTTTTTTTTTTTTTTGTCTGTTTGAGACAGAGTCTCACTATGTAGGTCAGGCTGGCCTTGAGCTCACTTTGTAACCCAGGCTGGTCTTGAACTTATGTTGCCCCAGCAATCCTCCTGCTTCAGCCTGCCAAGTGCTGGGATTACAGGCATGCACTACCACACCCAGCTAGAATTTAAGGTGTAAGACATCAATCCATGTGAATCTTTTCTTTTAGAGAGTCCATTGTGTAGCAGGTGTTCCTACTTAAAATTTTTAAAGCAGGCAACTAAGGAAAGTTTATAAGTGAAAAATAGCACTAAACTAAGAGAGAGGCCCATCTGGTTTGGTTTGGGGAGCAAAATCATCACTAAGGAGCTTCGTGAGCTTACTTGAATAAGTCACTTAAGTGCCCTCTTTTCCTTTTTTTTTTTTTTTTGATATGAAGAAATTGAGTTCATAAAGCCACAAAACTGCTTTTTGCTTCAAAATTCTGTGCTTTGTGAAAAACAGCTATTTATTACCAACAACAACACAAATCTTTGTTTAGCCTTTACTTATATGTGGGTAATTTGGAAACATTCATATAGAGTCTCCAAATATATTTTGGTAATAATTGAATAGGAGAAAGAGTGTAAGTACTAAAAGCATCAAGTTTCTTAGTAGCGAAGGAAAAATCAAATGTATCCGAATAGAGGTTTAAGTATTAGCTTGTTTTTCCTTAGGGGATAGCTTTCATTTCTATCTATGCCTAAAGATGTGGAATTATCATAAAATATTTTATTTCCTTAACAGTGATCTCATCAACCCCTAAACATGAGCAATGCAAGAAGCACTTTAAAAATGTCAACACACAGGACTTGGTTCTTCCAACAAAGCATATGTTATGTGACATTAATATTGAACAAAAATAGTCAAGAGTACTGAGTTTTAAAGCACAGCTAATTGTAAACATTGTTACTAGCACCTCAAAGATTATCCAAAAGGATGTGATTACTTTGAAGACATACTTTTACTTCTCCAAATTGGAGTGGGGACAGAGAGGAAAAAGAGGGTCTATGAAAGAGTTCGGAATGAAAAGTATAGAGAATTCAACTTTGTTTACTACATTCTGTTTAGTGATAAAGGCTAATTTGGTTAACATTGGTTACTCTGTCAGAGTGGATTATATTTACATGTTAAAGGTATGAATGTTAAGTAGTATCTAGTTTGAAAAACTCTTGATATTTTTTAAAAAATTATTTCAGATGACGATGAAGGTGCACCAGCAAGAGATGTATCTCGTCACTTTGAGGATACTAGTTATGGCTATAAGGATTTCTCTAGACATGGGATGCATGTTCCAACATTTCGCGTTCAGGTAAAGTTACAACTTGCTGTTTGCACAGGATCGTTTAGAAGTGTATCAGTCTGACTAACGGGAAAGACGCATCTAAATTTGAGAAAACTATTCTAAGTGCTTTTGTACATAGTATCTAAGAAGCAACAGTAGCTACGTCCTCTAGTTTAAAAAGTTGACAATCATCAATTAATTAGCAAACATCTATTTTTATACTCCGATTTTGTGAGAATGCCTCCAGTTCATCAGCAAAATCATACTGTAGTTTAAATGTGTGTCTTAAACTTACTGTTTGATTTAGATAGGTAAATATTTGAGCTGATCTTCCCAGCTTTCCCAGTTATTATAAAGAGGCAGTGTAAATAATAACTGTTTTACTAGAATTATGAAAGTAGTTAAGAACTGTAAGATTTGTTTTTTTGCCTAAGAAACTAAGATATTACTCAAAGGGTGAAAATTTAGGCATAAGGAAGAGGTACAGAACCTGTACTTATTAGCTAAACTGTGTTATGAAATACAGCTCAAAATTGAAGAGATCACTGTGGGTTGGAAATTTTATAGAGGGTAAGAATTTGAAAATTTTAGAAAATCATAAAACAAGGGCAGAGGACCATGCAGCTTAGGTGTAGAGTACTTGCCTAGAATGAGGCTGAGCTGCTGAAAGATTTAAGCAAGGCTCTTAGTTTAAAATTGTTCAAGTGTGGCTTAAATATCAGAGAGTCTGCAGTAAATTAAAATGAGGTTTGCAGGTTTTAACCAGAGTGATGGCATAATGTCAAAGAAGAATTTTAGAACAATAAATGGGGGAAGGAAAGGGGACAAAAAGATTCTTTTGTACAGAAACTAATTAGGAGAGTCATTTAATAAGGCTGAAGTCAGGAGCAGGAAGAAAAAGAATGAATTATGGGTATGTTTAATTAGAAATTAACAAAATTTCAATGACTGTAGCAATGGAATATGAGAGTGGACCGTCAGCCTGGTGCCTACAGAGGCCTGGAGGAGGGCAGAGGAAGCTGAGAGTCAGTGGCCTGTGCATAAGCTCTCAGAGTTAAGAAACACAGCCCTTTGCACATCGCAGTGTGAAAATTGGAACCGTTGGACTGGAGCACAAGTGAAGCTAGGAGGTGGAGATGAAATGCAGCAGATTCAGCTGCCTGCAAGCTCGCCATACTGCATAGAGCTGTATAGAACTGTGCTTGGCCACGTTTTAATGATTCGTGTTTGTTCCATCCCCTGTACTTAGGACTATTGCTGGGAAGACCATGGCTATTCTTTGGTAAATCGCCTTTATCCAGATGTGGGACAGTTGATTGATGAAAAATTTCACATTGCTTACAATCTTACCTATAATACAATGGCAATGCACAAAGACGTTGATACCTCAATGCTTAGAAGAGCTATTTGGAACTATATTCACTGCATGTTTGGAATACGGTTAGTCTGTTTTCTTGTATTTATAGAGAGACTTTCTTCCACCCTAAATTATTCAGGTGCTTGGAGCACACACATACACTCCTACCCATCCCCTCCCAATAGCTTATGTTCACACTTCCTATGATTTAAAAAATCACTGCAGCTGAGTTGATTTTCTCTCCCCCTCCCTAAGTAGGGAGCAGAGAGTTCAGGGACCACGGCCTCTAGGGACAAGCTGACCCCGAAACACAGATCAGAAGAGGCAGCGTTTGTCAGGAATATCTGTCTCTGAGGTTCTTCGTGTCGTCCTCCAGCTCCTGAGACTTGTGTCGCCTTCCCGGAACTCAGTACCATTACCCTGCCCCTCTGCTGTGTTCCCGCTCCTTCTGAAGAGTACCTGCTCACATAATATTTCCTCACTGTCAGAACTCTCAGGCCCTTCCTGGTGGGATTTCAGTACATTGCGATGTCATAGATGGAAAAAGCAGTGATTATGCCACCTTCTCACACACGCAGACTCTGTGCTGCATTGCTTCCTGGGTGTTTTAGCTGTCAAGTCAGCTTTTTCTTGCTGTTTGTTTTACCAGTGACTCTGGGCAAAACAAATCCTCTTTAATTTGCTTTAAACTGCTTGTGCATTTAAGGCATGTCTGACCAGTCTTAAACTAATTTCCACTACCAGTAGTCAGATTCTTGACCTAGCCTCCTGAATGGTTGTAGGGCCAGCTTTGCTAAAAACTTCCTCCCTTTTCCACTGAAAAAGCCAATAGGGAAGTGAGTGCCTATGTGATCTGGAGTCCAAGTGGTATAACCAGGGTCTTCAAGCAGGACGGCTTCTCCCCGTGTGGAAATTGTGAGGCCCTGTGTAGGCCAGCCTTCCTGCTCTAGCCACCCCCTCTCACTGTTCTCATCTGACCTCAAAAACTATTACACAGTGATTCCATTTTTTATATCATAATTGTCTAATTTGTTAATTTCAGCACTTCACATAAGCTCTGTCTTCAGAATTGGTTCCTCACCATGTAGTTCCTTGTTCATGACTGTAAATACACACGCTTGCTTGGTGTCCAGTGCTGTAGTGCTAGCATTGTCAGCTTTTGTGAGTAATTTGTTTGGGCACTATGCTATTTTCTGTTTGTTTCCCTTGGTCCTTTACCTTTATACCCCAGTTGTACCCCAGGTAAGCTGTATCACTGTGGGGAACAGCTGCCTACACAAAGACGAAAAAAGAGTATGGCATTTGTTATTGATGTGTGTACTTGATCTGCCAATTTGTCTACCTTTCCTTGTCTGTTACTGTTAACAGATATGATGACTATGACTATGGTGAAATTAACCAGCTGTTGGATCGTAGCTTTAAAGTTTATATCAAAACCGTTGTTTGCACTCCTGAAAAGGTTACTAAGAGAATGTATGATAGCTTCTGGAGGCAGTTCAAGCACTCTGAGAAGGTATGCGCCTGTACTTACTGTGGCTTGTTTACTCTGTGACTTAGCAGTGATTTTTAAGAAAAACATTGTAGGATAGCTATCTTGGGTAGCCCTTGGAAGGGAGCCTCATTATGGCGACAGAAGAAAAGAATAAAGAGAGACAGGTGGGCTGGCCCACATAGCTGTCATCACTTACAAGAAAAATGATTATTTTGCAAGAGCTCATTTTAATTGCTCAATGATGATTTGGCAGGGGATACTGGTATTCTGATAAAGCATTGTCTAGGTTTTCTGGACTACAGTAAATATCCAAGAAGAGATGTGAACAAATATCCAGTAAGAACATCAGACAGCTTTTGAAAATAGATACTCTGCTCAAAACCCAGGTTGTGGGGTGGTACATAGAAAATGTAGTCAGCCCTCTGTATTCATGGGTTCTGCATCCATAGGCTCAGCAAACCACAGATCTACGGTATCCAGAAAAAAATTGTGTCTGTACTAAATATATAGACTTTACTGTCATTTTTCCCTAAGTAACATAGAGAAGATTTACAGTATGGGAGAGTGTACATTGCTTAAAGGCAAATATATACAGGTCTTGAGCATCCAGGAATTTACTTGTTTAAAAGGAGTCCTGGGGCCAATCCCATGCAGATACCAAGGGACAGCTTCACTCACTTTTGGTGTTTATTAGATGTTCTTAAAAAATGTAATTGTTAATGTTCTAATACTTCTTTATATGGTGTTATATCTTATATTCAGGTTCATGTTAATCTGCTTCTTATAGAAGCTAGGATGCAAGCAGAACTCCTTTATGCTCTGAGAGCCATTACCCGCTACATGACCTGATGCCTTTCTTCCCTTAAAGATGATTCTGGAATGACGAGCAGATAGCCTCCAAGGGGAAGGTGCCAAGCCCCAGGACCAACGGTAGATAATTCAGAAATCCATTGTGCCATGATTCCTTTAGTTTCTGCTGTCTTACTGTGGAAATGCTGCTGCTGGCACGAGCAGCGTATGCTTGGCAGCCTCACATTTAGAGCTGTGAAGAAAGGCTGCCGTTCACAGTATTTTGCTTTTTGACAGTACAAGATGCTGTGTAACTGTTTTAATACAGCAAATAGTAACTCTCCAGATCCTGTTGCTTTTCTGTTAAATGAGATAACAAGAATTGGAGCATGCAAAGAATGGGGCTTGAATAATGACTTCAGATCTGCACATAAAGAATTTAGAAGATCTTGGTGCTGCTATCCTGGCTGGTGGGATGAACGGATCGCTGTTCGAGTTCAGCTATTAGTGATGAAACTGAGCGTTGCTACTATCTGAGCCTACATACGTAATTTGTGTGGTTTCAAATTCAACTTGCATTCATGTTAATTTTTTGCATCTGAAAAAGCATAGAATTGTTACAGCTCAGCAAAAACCGTTGATGGTGACAGTTCATTTCTTACAGTTATTTTTAAAACTCAGTTATTGGATGATAGTAAATTACAGTGGCATTCTTAAATTTCTTTAAAAAGCAATCTTAAATGAAAGTATGTGGTTATAAGAAAACTGGGTGTCTTAATGCGCTGTTTCACAAGACGCTCTGACACCAAAAGGCAGATTCTTTTACAGCGTTTCTGTCGCCAGCTGCAGTGGGAAGGTCGCTGTAGACTGCCGTGCAATCCCAGGTGCACTCTGTCCCTGTGGTCCTGCCGCCTCCCAGGCCCTACTTTAAAGGTTGTGCAGCTCCTTAAATAATAAAGCTGGAAAATATTTTTAGGTTATCAAATTGGATTTACAAAAATGCTAACTTTGAAATACAAAAAGTTTTAAAAATGTATTAAGTACTTTGTATTCTGGAAGCGTGAATTGCTTTTGAAGTCTGTCAGTATTACTGGTATTTTTCAATAAAGAATAATTTTCTCCAGTTTCACTTACTGTCTCAATCTCTTCATAAATCACGATTCACAGTAACAATCCTGAGTTTCTATTTATTTTCATAAGCCAAGTAGATCCACAAATGACATGGTAAGGAGGTGAGAGATAACTATGAAATGGCAAAAGTTTGAAGCTATTTTGAGGGTACAGAGAGGAATAGGTCTTCTTCAGGGCCTTACTGACTGGCCCATGCCTCTCATTCATCAAAATAGTAAGCTCGATCTACTGCCTACAAACGTGGACTGGGGAGACAATTTTGAGCAAAGGTGGTACTTACCCGTAAGGATATTTTCTCAGTCTCTTTTCTGTTGCTATAGCAGAATACCTGAAAAACAGGTAATTTATAAAGGAGACACATTGATTTTAGCTCACAGGTCTATAGCCTGAAAGACTAAGATCAAGCAGGCATGGTGGAGAGGGCCAGCTTATGATGGAACGCAAGAGAAAGCAGGTGCCTGCAAAGGAGAAAACTGCCACTGGATGTGGTGGTGCAGCTCTGTAGCCTCAGGACTGGGGAGGCTGTGGCGGGAGGATTACTGTGAATTTGAGGCCAACCTGGGCTACACAGTGATTGCAAGGCCAGCCTGAACTACGTAGCAAGACTCTGCCTCAAAAAGAAAAGAAAAGCTACCGTGGTAGGTAAACCACGAAAGCATGAATCCACGTACAGGACTCCACCCCCTCAGCTCCACTTCCCAACACGACCACACTGACGGATACAATTCTAACACATGAACTGTTGGGACACACTCCGGCTGTAACAGACATATACCCATGTGAAAAGACTTATCAGATCATTTTCAATATATTTTATGTTTAAAGAACTGTGTGAGTCTCTTTCTAGTTAGCTAACAATGATATACATGTCTGAGCCACTGGATTTGCATCCATGTTTTGCCCTCTTCCCTCTGCTCCCTTAGCGATAACAAGTAGACTTCACAAGTAAGGCTGCACCGGATAGCTGGTTTTACTAATTCTCCTTCCTTCTGCCGTTTGTTATTGGTACCCTGTCTTGAAAATACAAAATTTCTGTGAATGGTTTAATTAGCAATACAACTATCACAAAACAAGATCAAATTGAACACATTGTTGGCTTAAGAGCACTGTGGCATATAATCGCTTAGAAACCAGGAATTTGTTTTGTTTTCCAGTACTTGAGGATTGAATTTAACTGGGCAACATCCCTACTCCTTTTTTAAAATTTTTATTTTTGAGACAGGGTCACACAAGTCACTAAATTGAACAGCTGGGCTGGAATCTGCAGTCCTCTGGCTTCAGCCTCCCAGAGTGCTGGGGTTACAGGGATCTACTACTCTGCCCAGCCCAAAAGTAAAATTTAATGCGGAAAACTGTTTAGATCTAAAGTAATAAAAGTGTATGTCATACAGAGTTGATGTTTGAATGCTTCCCACATAACAGGTGCTTCCTCTTACCCAGAATGTTTTCTCAATGCTGAAAGCACAGGATCTCTGACGTTACTATGTAATTTTTGAAATGAAGTTTCCACAATAATTGCGAAAGGTGCAGTGGAATAAGGGACATCAAAAATCCTCCCCATCAGAGGAAATTTTTTTCTAAATGTGTCATGAAGTGGTTCCTTGTTGAGGTTTCCAGGATTCATTCTTCTAAATATGATTTTTGGGGTAAAATTTGAGTAACTTTTATTATCCCAAACTTAAGTAGCTCATACTATAAGACTGGAATAAATTTCAAATATTTCTCTAATCACAATTAAACTTAACTTCAGAGGTGATATTTTGAAAATTAAAAGGCCAATTATAACAGTGGAGCTATTATAAATTACTTTTGGTACAATGTGTACATAGGTAGATAAAATGTGTTAAGCATGTTTTTCATTGATACTAATGTTTCATAAGGTTTGTTAGTATCTTTGTGTGTGCAAATGTCAAGAGTAGCAAAGGGCAGGTAAATGGAGAGTAACATCAGCAAGTGGGAGGACCAGGAAGCTCTGGGGCTTCATTCTCCCACAGAGACAGAGTTAATAGCAATATAAGGACCGAAATGCTTTTGCAAGAACTCTAGAAACCAGTTGGGAAACTGCAACACTCAGGCCACAGCAAAGCCAGGAGGAGGCAGCAGCACAGGGCATTTCGCTCACCTCCCCCCACTTCCATCTGTGCCTGGAATGACTGGTGGGAAACCTCCCAATTTCCCACTTCTTCAGGACAGAAAGAAACGGAGCCCTGGCCCAGCTCTCTGCTGGTCCGAGCTTTGCCTGTGGGGCCGGTGTCTCAGGCGGTTCAGCACTGGTGGGAACTGGTGCCAGGATTTGGATGCTGACTACTTGCTGAAAATGGGTGGCAGCGTATTAGGGGGTGTGCGGGTCTGCAGCAGGCTCAGGGAGACTCACACTGTATGGAGGAATACAATAGAAACTGAAAAGGTTTAGAGAAAGCAGAGAACCTCTTAGGACCGTTCAGAGTGCTAAAAGCAGCCAGATATACTGGAGTAAACACACACCTATACACACAAGCTCAGAAAAGACATCCACAGAGAAGGGCTGAGAAGTTCCAGAACCTCTGGCTCGGTCAATTGGTACAGGACTGCACTTCCACAAAGCCAGTCTGCAAAGGCTGGGAAAGGCATCTGTCTCACCAAACATCCACGTTTCAGCAAAATATCACAAAGCATACAAAACCAGAGAGATCTCCAGAAACAAACCCTTCAGAAATGAAGATCTCTGAATCACTGGACAAGGAATGTACAACAACTGTCTAAAAGGTGATTAAGGAGCTAAAAAAGAGCAGACGACTAAATGAAATTAGGAAAATGGTGCATGAACAAAATGAGAATGTCAACAGAAAATAAGTTTTTGGAACTAGAAAAAATAACTGATTTAAGAAAATCTACAAAAAAAGAGCAGGCTTCATCAAACAGGAAAAAAGGGCCAGTGGACTTGGAAACAAGTTGCTTGATATAAAATCAGAGAAAAAGAATAAGAAAAACGTATAGCCTAAGGGACTTAACAGAACACCAGCCTCCCAGTTCAATGGGATCATAAGAATGTACCACTGTACCTGTCCTGACTGGATATTTTTAAAAGATTCACCTATAATTTGTTTATAAGAGATTTTAGGTCTAAGGACACACATAGACTAAAATTCCATGCAAATAATAACCAAAGAGAGCAAAAGTAGCTTTACTAATAATATTGGACAAACAGACTTTTAAGTTAAAAAAATAATTCTAAGAGCTAAAGAAGGGCTCATCATATAAAGATAAAAGGAAAATTCACCAGTAAGACATAACAATTATAAATATATATGCACCAAATATTAGAGCTCATAAATATATGAAGCAAACATGGGCACAACTGAAGAGAGAAAAGACAGTAATACATAATGGTTGAAAGCTTAAATATCCCTCTTTCAATAATAGAACAGTCATGCATAAAGCAATAAGGAAACACATGGCTTGTATTCCACTGTAGGCCAGGTGGACCTAACATGCACAGAATACTCTATCCAATGACAACAAAATACATAATTTTCTCAAGTATGCATGGAATATTCTAAAAGTTTGACTAACTTAGGCCACAAGTCCGATTAGAGTGGGAAACTGGAAAATCCATAAATATGTAGAAAGTAAACACACTGATAAATAATAAATGGACTTCTTCCTTGGTTAAACACCAAATAGTAGATGACACTGGTGCCACAGGAGGGCTGGGAGGCACGGGGGCCTCAGGCATAGGAGGCTGTGGTGCCTTTCCCGAAGATTTCAGCAGTGGCCTTTGAGGTCACAGGCCTGGCAGAGGGCAGGGCGAAGACCATACAGCTTGCAGTGACAATGCCAAACACGGGGAGTGGACCTCCATCACCAAGCTGAGCCAGCTGGTCAAGAACATGAAGATCAAGTCCCTTCTCCTTGCCCATAAAAAAGTCTAAGGTTATTGACTTTTTCCTGGGCATGTACCTCAAGGAGGTAGTTTTGAAGATTGTGGCTGGGCAGAAACAAACTCATGTTGACCAGTGGACCAGGTTCAAGGCATTTGTTGCCACTGGGGACTACCATGGTCATGCTGGTCTGGGTCTGATGTCCTCCAAAGAGCTAGCCATTGCCATCTGAAGGTCCATCATTCTGGCCAAGCTCTCCATTATCCCTGTGCAGAGAGGCTACTGGAGGAACCAGATTAGCAGGCTCCACACTGTCCTTTGTGAGGTGATGGCTTACTGTGGCTCTGTGTGGTACATCTGATTCCTGCCCCCAGAGGCACTGGCATTGTCTCTGCTCCTGTGGCCAAGAAGCAGCAAGCAGAGAGCAAAGGCAGGAGCCAGAGCAAGGAATACAAGCCCCACCCCAGTTCCTCACCTGCAGCCAGACCCCACCTCCTTACTCACATTCAGACATAAACTGATCAATGGCTGAATGCACTGCTGGGTACAGAGCTCCCATGATCCAGTCTCCTCCAAAAGCTCCAGGTCTGTATATGAGAGGCTTTGGGGACATTTTGGATCTGAGCCATAACACATGCTAAGAAGGAAGCTATAAGCTTCAGCTATAAACCTTGCAGTAAAAAGAAGAGCTCAAACCAATAATTAAGCTCCTCCCTTAAGGAACTAAAGAACAACAAATTAAGCCCAAACCTAGTAGAAGGAAAGAAAGATTGTAGCAAAGATAAATGAAATGGTAGAAAAAAGCAATAGAAATAGGCTGAGTTGGTTTATTATAAAAGAACAACAAGACTGATAAAACGTTTAAGTAGATTAACTGAAAAATATTCAAATAACTAAAATTAGAAGTATGAGAGGACAAGTGCTGAGCATGGGGTTGCATGCCTGTCACCACCACTGAGGAGGCTGAGACAGGAGGATTGATGTTCAAGGTTGATCTGTGCCAGTTGTGGCGAATCTATGGCACATATGCCACAGTGGACAAGCCACAGCACCTCAGCCAAGTGTTGACAAATTATCAGCAAGCATACAATAACAAAGATCACATTGATGTGCAAAAGTACAGCAAATGAAAATTTTACCTTTCAATAAAAAGCTATTTGTATCATTGAAAGCTCTGCTATTGTGTTTTTCAGATAAAAGATGTCCATGTAGAGTTGCTTTTTCTAAACTAGAACCTCAGTATTCAGGTTTAAATGCAGAATTAGCACTTTGTGATATATAAGTGGGTTTTAGGTTGCAGTTTGGACTCTCAGGCTCTAAAAGGCTTGCTATCACTGGCCTAGGTTATATAGCAAGTTTATCGCCAGCCTGAACTACAGAGTAAAACACTACATCAAAAAAAAAATCTAAAAATTAAAAAATGAAAAAGGAGAGATGTTACAACTGATATCATATATAAATATAAATCATGTGAAAATGTCATGAACAATTGTATACCAGCAAATTGAATAACCTAGAAAGATAGAACATACTAAGATAGGCTCATGATTAGAAAAATCTGAAAATCTATAACTAATATGGAGAGTGAATTAGTAATTAAAGAGCTGCCAACAAAGAAAAACACAGGCCAGATTGCTTCATTGGAGAATTCTCCCCCAAAAAATTATTTTTTTGAGACAGTGTCTCAGTATGTAGGTCAGGCTAGCCTTGAACTCACTATATAGATCAGGCTGGCCTTGTATTTATAGTGATCCTCCTCCTGCCTCAGCCTCCTGAGTACTAGAATTATAGAAATGTGCAACCATACCCAGTACTACAAAATATGTAAAGAATTGAACATCAATCCTCAAACTTCCAAAAAATGAAGGAAACACTTCCCAATTTATTCTGTGAGATAGGACTACTCTGATATCAAATCCAGATGCTATGAGATCAGTATTGCTGATGAATATTAATGTGGCAGTCTTCAACCAAATACTAGCAAATAGCCAGGGAGTAGCTCAGCAGCACAGCTCCTGCCTGGCAAATGTTGTGAGTTTGATTCTGGGTATAAAACAAAACAAAACAAAAAGATTTCATGAATACTAGAAAATAGAAATCAAAAGTACATTAAAAGGATGACACACCATGACTAGATGGGATTTATTTCTGGGATACAGGATGATAAAACATACAATCATTTTAATACACCATCTGAACAGAATGAAGGGGCAAAAAAAAATCACACAATCATTTTAACTGATGAGGCAAAACATTTGACAAAATTCAACACCCTTTCATGATAAAAACAATAAGAAACTACCTCAACAAAAATGAAGGCAAAATATAAAAACCCACAACTAACATCAAATTTGATGATAAGCCTGAAGAAAGCTTTCCCTCCAAAAGGAGAACCCAGACAGGGATGTTTGCTCTCATCACTTTTATAAATATAGTCCTGCAAGTCCTGGCCAGAAAAATCAACCAAGAAATACACAGCACCACTGGAACAGAAGAAGTAAAATTATCTCTGCTGATAACATGTTTTTATAAGAAGAAAATAACTATTAGAACTGATTTTTAAAATTTAGCAAAAAAAATAAAATTCAGCAAAGTTACAGGATGCAAAAAATGAAAACACAAGAAACAGTTGCATCTTCATCTTCCTACATTAAAAATAAAGACCATAAAAATGAAATGAAGGAAAGAATTCCATTTACAATAGCATCAAAAAGGATACAACACGTAAGCATAAATCTACCCATGGGGATGTGCTGTTGCTGGCATCTGACTGTTCGTGCTCTATCCCCATTAGTCGGTTGAAACTAATCCCAGGGTGGTGGTATTATGAGGGAGGGCCTTTCTGAGACGATCAGGCCATGAGGCCACCACCTTCCCGAATGGCACTGGGGTGCTCCTAAGAGGTCCAAGAGGTCTTGTTCTCTCCTCCCACCTCATGAGGACACAGTTAGAAGGCACCATCTATAATACGAGGGCCTTCTTCACATACCGTACCTTTTATTTTAGACTTCTCAGCATCTATAACTGTGACCAGTACATTTTTGTTACATATAAGTTACTTAGTATAAAGGTTTTTTGTTATAGCGGACGGATGGAGACAAGGTGGAAGAGTTGCACACTGAAAACTATGAAACACTATCAGAAATTAAAAACACAAAAAAGTGGAAAGATCTTTTCTTGGTATGAAAGACATGCTGCTGTGAAGATGTTAATATTACTCAAAGCAATCTATACACTCAATGTATTCTCTGGGAAAATCTCAGTGGCATAACCACATGCAAAAAATGAAGCTGGACCATACACAGTAATTAACTAAAGGGCTGGGGCTGTAGCTCAGTCACAGAACACTTGCCTACCTTGTGTGATGCCCTAGATTAGATCCCTAGCAACACACACACACACACACATACACATACACACCCCCTCAAAGACCGAAAGACCTGAAGACCTAAACGTAAAACCAAAACTGTAAAACTCCTAGAAGAAAACATATGGGGAAAATTTCATGACACTAGATTTGGCAATGACTTTCTTGGATGTGATACCAAAAGCACAAACAACAAAAGAAAGAACTGGAATTACATAAACCAAGCATAGTGGTGCATGCCTGTAATCCCAGCGTTGTGGAAGGGTGAGGCAGAAATATCACAAGTTTGAGTTCAGACTTAACAAGACCCTGTCTCAAAATTTAAAAGTACATAAAGACAACAATGGGACAGGCAAACTTCTGTGCAGGGTTGGGTGTACACTTTAGAGTACCTGCCCAGCATCCTCTCAGTTTGATTCCAAGTGAAGACCCACCCTGGGTGTGGGTGACATTAACCAATAGGCTTGCACCCTGGATGGAATAAAAACAGAAGGAAGGCTTGCTCCTTTCTGCCTGCCTTTCCACGAACTCTCCTCTGCCATGCCACCCTCCCTTGGAGCCAGCTAGCTAGGGCCTGAAACCTCTACAAACTATGAGCTCCATTACACCTTTCCTCCTTTAACTTGTGGCTCTCAGGTGTTTTGTTCCAGTAACAAAAAAGTAAGACACTGTACAAAGGACACACTTAACAGACTGAAAAAGTAACCAAAGGAGTTGGAGAATATTTGGAAGTCATAAAAAGTTAATATAAAAAGAAGTTTAACTCAATAGCAACAAAAATAAATAACCCGATTAAAAACTGGCCAAGGATTTGAAGACATGTCTCCAAAGATGACCAGCAAATAGGAAATATAAAACAATAAAAGATGTTAACATGACAAATTATGAGAGAAATGCAAATCAACCCCACAGTGCAGCATCATCTCTGCCCCTTAGGGTGACTACTGTTAGCAAAAGGAAGAAAAGTATTGATATGGAGAAACTGGAACCTCTGTGCACTCTTGGCGGGAATGTAGAACGGTTTTGCCACTATGGAAAAGAATATAGAGGTTCTTCAAATAATTAAAAACATAATTACCATCTGAGCCAGGAATCTGACTTGCTATGAACTAAACATGTCCTTTGAAAATTCACATGTTGATGCCCCATAGGATCTTTGGGAGATCATTAGGTCACTGGGACAGAGCCCTTCTGAGTGAGACTAATGGAGAAGAGAGGTGAAATTTTGTTTCATGTGAGGATTTAGCAAGAAAGCACCCTTCTGCAAATGAGGAAGAGGCCCCTCGCCAGGAACTAAACTGGCCTCCGACTTCCCAGCCATTAGAATGCTAAGGAATAAACTTCTGTTCTTAACCTAGCCCAACATTATGGTAGTTTTGTTACTGAAGCCCAAACTAAGACCCCACTTGCGGGTGTAAAAGAATTGAAACAAGGTCTCAACAGAAATTTTTGCACACACCATATGTACAGCAGCATTATCCATAACAGCCATTTGGAAGTAACCCAAAAGTGGACTGAAGTGAACAAAATGTGATACATACAATGGAATATTATTCACATATAAAAAGGAAGAAAAAACTGTCATGCTAAGAGGTGGATGAACCTTGAGGACATTATGCTAAGCGGCATAAGCCAATCACAAAAGGAAATATACCGTATGATTCCATGTTTATGATAACATATGCTAAGTGGTAATCAGGAAGTAAAACAGTAGTTTCTAGCAGAGGAAGAAGGATGTGGAGTTGTTCAGTACATATAGAGCTTCATTCAGTTTTGCAAGATGAAAAAGTTCTAGAGTAAGGTTGCAGAAGAAAATGAGTATTTAACACAGCTGAACTGTACAGTTAAAAGTACTATTATATCATCTGCATACTTAAGATGGTAGATTTTATATATGTGCTATGCTTTTTAACCACAAAACTTTTTAAAGGAATTGGGTTGTTGGGAACAGTCCAGTTTGCATGAATCTGAAGGGGGCTTTTTGGCAAGGAGGATAGGTCTAATGGTATCATACTGTAAGTTTTTGTAAATGCTGAGGGGGGTATGTCTTGGTAAGGAGGGGTTTCATCTTTTGCTGAAAGGAGGATATACAGCTTGCTATGTATGTAATATAGACTTTTATCCTGAAATGTTTTGGAGATTAGCCCTTTAGGCTTAAGCGCATTTATTTCATTTACTGGACTGAATCTCTCAGCAGGCGCCTATGGGGATGGACTGCAGTGAAGTGCACATTCCTTTGGGGTAGGGCCGAGCACTAGGCACGTATGAGTCCCAGGTGACTGAATGTAGCTGACTGTAACAGTCCTCAACAGCCTGTTCAGGCTGGGCTGGCTGCCTGTTTATTTTTAGGGTAAGAGCTGAGCTTTTCTCTAAGCAGAGCAGTAAATTTACTCTGATTTCCAAATCTTCATTTGGTCAGTATAGATAACAACAGTAACATTATTTGTCTTTTTAAATCATGTATTCAAAGGCCAAACTTATCCCACCAAAAAATGGCAAATTAATCACCATCACAATGTTACAACTTAGTAAGCTGTTCTACAAATCCTACACTGGACTAGACAATGTGGCCTTTTAAGGGTTTGTTCAAAACTACTTTACAACAAAACAGATACTGTTCTCATTTAATGATGTAAGCTCAAGAAATGAACTTTGCTAGAGGCCAGGGATATAGCTCAGTAGCACAGCGCCTGCCTGGCAAGTGTGAGGTCGTGAATTCGATTCCCGGTACCAAAAAAATAAGAGAAATTAACTTTGCTCGAGGTCAACCCAACTAGCGCAGGACAGTTAGGATTCAAATGAGCCTGCTATACGCCTACTGTGCTTTTTCTAACGCATCATGCGACCTCTTCGGCGCACAGTTGTGATTACAAGAGCTGCTAGTCCAGTCACTTTACTGCAAATGAGGAGAGAGGTAAAAGACGCTTTTCATGTACTTTACTCATTTAATAAAAGCAAATGGTCCAAAGCAGCATTCTATTTTTCTGTATATTCTTTCTCTTATGGGGACCAGAAAAATGTTGGTACCTAATCAGAGAATCCATGTTTTAGACATAGTAAGGATTAGTGCAGGTGCTTCTGTAATAATGTGTCCCATTCCTGTTCACCAGCATTTTCCCTACAGTCAAAAACCTAATACTCTAAAAAAATCTAATAGTCTTCACTGCACAGTTCATTTAACTAAGAAACTGACAAGCACTTGAATTCCCAAGCTGTTAAAATGGGGTCCCAAAACTAACACTAAATTATCAGAGAATAGGAGAAAAAGTCATTTATTTTTAAAAGTGTACATATTTTCAACTTACATTTCTCATAATAAATAACATGTACATTCATGTTTCTGTAATACCTAATAAGAAGAAATAAGCATTTCTATTCACTACAATCTTACTGTAAAAATTTTCAATATTTCTTTAATACTAAAAAAGTTCACATTTGTTATCGCTTCTTCAGAATGAGGGAGACTTGACCCCCTGTGTCTGCGGTCAGAAAGAAGGGGTGGGCAAAGGTTCCAACAAGGTGCGATGACTCTGAATTCGGTTTAGGAGCTGCTGGGCCACAGGCTTGAATTCAGTTTCCCAGTGAAGTTTGTGATAGTTTTTTAGATCTTGATCAAAACTGCTATCCAGTGCTAGTTCTTCGTCTGTATCAGAAAAATTAAAATTACAGTAATTATTTGGAAATGTAGTCCTATTGAATAGTTTAATTTTTGATGACATGAGTAATATTCACCCTGGGTCATCTTTAATACCAACATGATACAACATAGGCTCTGGCTTTTAGTTTGTTGAGAGGGGGCTCCTCACGCTGCCCAGCTTGGTCTTAAGCTCCTGGGTTCAAGTGACCTTCCTGCCTCAGCTGTCCAAGTGGCTGGGACTATAGGTACAAGCCACCGCACCCAGTGAAAAATTCTTTAAGAAGAGTTCTTTATTCTCTTGCTCTCCCTCTCTCTTTTTTTTTTTTCTTTTTGAGACAGGTTTCTGCTGCACAGTTCAGGCTGGCCTTGAACTCACTTTGTAGCCCAGTCTGGCCTCAAACTCACCAGTGATCCTTCTGCCTCAGCCTCCTGAGTGCTGGGATTACAGGCGAGTGCCACCACGCCCAGCTCTTTACTCTCTTTTATTCTCTACAAATATTTAAAACAAATATACTTTAGTCTATTAGTAGGGCAATGATTTTCTTTTTTAAAAAAAATCCTAAATTGAATTGAACTTCTTTTAGTCTCTTTGTTTTTTACAGGTAAATCTGCATCTAAAAATCAGATTATAGTTTCTCAGAGTAAGCAAAGTATTGATAGGTTACACCCTTACATATGAAAAGTTATTTACTTCAATGATTGACAGACGTAAAAGGAGTCAGGAAATCCTTTGGCAAAGTCGGCCAGTTGAACTCGATACTTTACTAAAGGACAAGGGATGTGCCCTGGTGCTAGAGCGATTTCTGGCAAGAGCAAAGGCCTGAGTATGAGCCTCAGCATCGCAAAAGAGTACATTGAAAAATAAGTAAACTTTACTGGAAGTTAGAACTCTCTTGGCTTCAAAGCAGGAAGGACATCTTTAAAAAGACAATGCATGCCCTCATCCCCACACTCTCTCCAATAACCGATAATTGGGGAACTTTGAGAATTCCAAGGAGTGTTAAATCCCAAGCAAGGCCATAGATAATGAAAAAAAAACTTCGTTTGTTAAAAAATGCAAAATTATCACTTTAATGTCATTCTTTATGTAAGGGCACCTTGGATTCTGTAAACACTACGGGTATATTCAACCCACTTGGGAAGATACGCAGCCCCGGAAGTTTCTGCACCAAGTCACCACCACATTTTTACTTGTTTATGCTGGGTGTCACCTCACCCTCCATGTGACAGACTAGGAACGAGCGCCGGCTTGCCAGTCAGAAAATTGGCTCTGCCACTTCCTGGGTCTGTGGCCTGAGGCTGACTTCTTAAATGACAACCACTAAGTCCCAAAATGACCACAAAGTCTGCTACTTACATAATTTCCAAACATATTTTTCATTGCAGTTTACATCAGATTTTATACACTGAATGTTTGTGTATGCTCCATGTGTGCTTTGGCACTAAAGACATTACTGTCACCACCCAGCATCAGATAAGGGAGTGTCCAATCCCAGTGTGTGCCTCCCCCTCTCCCTCTCCACCGAGCGGACAGCTATGCAGCTTTGAGATAAGTTCCAGGCAGACACAAACACTTCAGCAGACACTCCATGGAGACCCTGAAAGCAAAGCAGGCTTTCCCTCCCCACAAGATAACCAGGGCCCGGAGGGGGAGTGCAGAGCTGTGCCTGGCGTCTTCAAAGCCCCTCCTGTTTGGCTACTTCTGGACTGCTAGATTCTGGGTGACTTCAGATTTCCGGATCATCTTCCCTGTTACTTCTTTCCAGATTTGTTGAGTTCCAAACTTCAGTTAAGAAAAGAATCCTTTTGTTTTATGCCTTTTTCTTTCCCAAGCTGTTTAAGGCTGAGCAGTATGGCCCATGCATTGCACATCCTCTTTCTGCCTGGGGCTTTAGTTGGATTTGATGATTTTTGCAAAATCTCCATTGATTTTCTCTCTTTCCCCTCTCTGCTCCTTCTCTCTCTGACTTTGTTCCTCTCGATTTTTAGCCTACTGATATTTAGAAATTAGTTTATCTATATTCAGATCATATTAATTCTATTTCTTGGCTTTTTTTTTTTTTGTAATGGGAGTCAAACTCAGGACCTTGCGCTTGCCAGGCAGGTGCTTGTGCCACTGAGCTATATCTCTGGCCCTCAGAATGTATTAATTCTAAATTGGGATAAACAAGACACAAAAGTAGCTAATTAGCTACACAGAAGAGAAATACACACAGTGCGAGGCTTTAGCACAAGCATGGTAAACAAACTGTTACATTACACTGGGTATGGAAGTTTTGAACTTGCACTTCAAAAGGCAGCAGAGACTAATGTAATGAAAATTTAGATCTGTGATTTTCAAACTGTGATCCATTACAAGAAATGCATTTAACATTATGATTCTATAAACATTACTTAGTTATATACAAATAATATGTTTTACAAAAGAATTACTAGGTGTAATATATTCTGGTATTTTCTTTCCTTGCTACCTTTTCCCTCCCTAGTATTGGGGTTTGAACCCAGGGCCTCTACACTGAGCTACATCCTCAGACCTTCTCGTTTTAAAATTTTCAAACAAGGTCTTTACAGCTGTGAGTCACCACATTTGACTAATTGTTATTTTTTTTTAATGTTGGAGCCAGAATGGTGGTGCACACCTGCAGTTCCAGCACTCCAGAAGCTGAAGCAGGAGGAATTGCCACAAGTTCAAGGCTAGCCTGAACTACATAGTAAGACCCTGTCTCAGAAAACAAAAGATGTTGGTTACAACCAACTACATTGATTTCATAACCCACAGTGTAAAAAGGATTGCTTTACATAACCAATCATTCTAAAGCTTTGTTAGTGCACCACATACTTTCAAATATACTAAAATTTGAAAGCCAAGCAAGGTGGTATGTGCCTATAAGCCCAGCACGCAGTAGACTGAGACAGAAGAATCCCTGTGAGTCAGAGGCAGCCCACTGTCTCAAAAAAAAAAAAAAACAACAACAAAAAAGAAACCAGACAAACAAAAACCCAAATATTAAAATTTGAAATAAAGTTATTAGAAAGTATTAAAAGATTCAAAACAGTCAGTCTGCCAGTGATAATTATAACAGGATCGTCACTATCATTCCAGTGTGCTGCAGCATCAGGGCGCTGTTTCCTGGCTTGCTCCCTAGCACCAGGCGGCTATAGGAGGGGTGTGTCACTGTCCTGATCTTCCTCTCAACAGCCAGGGTCCTCATCTGTCCCGGAAACGCCTGATATCTCCCTGGCAGAGGCCTTGTCACCAAACCTGAGTGTCAGGCTCCTCATAACGTATGAGTGCACGGTAACCTAGTGCTCTGCCCTGTGGTGACAATCAGCTGCACACCAAGCCGTTTCCTGAGAGGGGCTCGTGTGACTAGGGTGCCAGGCGCCACTGCTTAGATCTTCCAGGTGAACGCACCAATTGTGAGTTTATAAGGAGCAACTGCAGTGCACCAGAAGGTTTTAGACATGCTCTTTTTAAGCCTCTTTCCGGAAAGACTCAAATTTCAATCATGTTAAGGATCATTACTTTCTGCCTTTTCCCCCTAGTCAGTCTGCAAGGAAAAGTTAGGGAACTTTTATTCCTATATCAGTTGCCTTGCCGTTATTTCCAAAAACAGCCCTCAGTTCTTCAGCTGAGGGACTTTGTGATGTAATAGCTCATCCTGTTTTCAAAATAGCCTTTTTTAAAAGCTATCTTTGAAAAACAATTGAAATTCAATGACCCACATGCCCATTTCAGTGTGACAGGCCAACTGTTCAGATATAGCCATGGCCCGTCACAAGTAAGGGTCTAAGTACCCAACGCACTTAGAAAAAGCCGAGAAACAGTACAGATCACAGGGCCCATGAGGCCCAGTGTTCATAATTCTTCACGAGGAGCTCTGCATCCTGTGAGAATGCATCATCCTTGGCACTGAAGCGGCTCCCGGATCAAACTGTTCATTTCTGTTATCCATGCCACAGGCTCCTTCCATGGGCTGTGGTGGAGTCAGGATGTCCTGTGTCATGGAACAGGCTAGATGCTTATCTTCTGATGGAAGGTCCTGGCTTTGATATAGTATGTCCTGAGGCAAGCCGTCTACCTCTTCTACACTGCCTGTCTTCATCTGTCACTGAGCCAATGAGCCCAGAAATATTTTGTGAGATGTGTTTTAAAATGATATGTTTAAAAGTATAAAGCACTATTAGGGCTCAGGGTACAGCTCAGTGGTAGAACACTTGCCCAGCATGCAAAAGACCTCTAGATTCCATCCCCAGCACCACACAAAGCATATATACGATCTACAAGGCAAACGTATACAGCACTATTAAAACACAGGTAACACTGCTGTTAACTAAGTACCTATTTTGTGTGAGGCAGTATTTTTTTCCTAAAGTGGCTGAGTTGGAAAGAGGAGGATAAAATTTACAAAATATTAACCCAGGAGAAATCACACAAATCATGATTAGGTAATCGCTATATAATAAGTAGAGATTTCCTTATGATCATGGGCCCAGGGGCTATAAAAGGGCCTGGCAGGACACAGCCCCTGCACAGCACAGAGCGGACAGGGCACTGCAACAAAGTGTCCTCCATGCACGCCGCCCCTGCTACGAAGCCAGCATGCTTGCTTCTGCCCCTTGCTCCTGGTTCCTGTGGCTGAGTGCCCCAGACTTAGGTAAGAAAGGCAGCCACAGGGAACCTGCCTGTCACGGTGGCAGCTGCCACTGCCCACACACCAAGCCTTAGGCCAAAGGAAAGTGATTCACTGAGCCAGTCACATCTTCCTCCTGAAAGGGAGACACAGAAAAGTGGGCTGGCAACAAAGGAGACACAGAGACAAACACTGAGCAGCAAATGGAAGCCTGGAGGTAGTGGCAGCCATGACCAAACAGGAGTCTAGAGGAAGCAAGGGGAGAGGAGAGAGAACTTTCCCAGCAGAGCAAGAGCAGAGTGGGGTCTCTGGCACACCGGAGCCTAAGGGTGGGGTGCATGATGCCTGCTGCTGAGGGTCCCTGGGCCATTCCCAGAGCCTGTGGGCCAGCATCTTGCTTCTGGCTTCACTGGCCCCTGTGTGTCCGTCCCTAAATCCCCTCACTAACCACAGCTAAGGCTCTCAGTCCTCACTGCATGTTGAGCTCACCTGAGGAAGCTTTTAAGGCACAGATCCTCAGTCCCACCCCAGAGCTCCTGAATCAGCATCTCTGAGGAGGGGCCAGGGTGTGTGGTTTCTCTAATTCCACAGCCGATTTCAGTGGTCCACCAACACTGCGAATTAAAGGAGCTAGAGAGGTAGCTCAGGGTAGAACACTTGCTCAGCATGAGAGAGGCCTTCGGCTCTATCCCCAGCACCAGATAAGTAAGTGAATCGAAGAACTTGGAGAATGGAGTCAGGCAGCCAGAGTATGTCCCTCAGCTTCCTGAGAAAGCTTAATGTTCACAGAGCAGAATGTGAACCCAACCAACCATTTCTTTCTTAGTCTGCATTTGAAGCACACACACAAAATTATACTTACCTGGAAAATAAGGAAATTTCACAACAGTCTAGTACCCCTGATTCTTACAAATAGCGTCTGAGTCTTGGTGCTTAGAGTTTACAAGCACTTCAGGTGTCTTTCGAGGACCCACTAGGTCTCAGGGGGAGCACTAGGCGCTCTGTGCGTACATGTTCACTTATCATCCTAGCCAGCCTGCAGGGTGCGTGGTATCTGTGCCTCGCCTAGAGATGATAAATACAGATTCCAGACAGGTGAAGCCGAAGGTTTAGAAACTTGCAAGAGATAAAGCAAGGACTTGAGTTTAGAACCGTCTTACTATCCTGACTAGGCCTGCTTGTTCTTTCCATTATGCTCTTGGGATGCTTATCTGAGCCTCACACCGAACTCCCTGGGGTAAGGCAGAGATCATCATGAACCCATTTTAAAGATGGAAAGATGGGCTGTCAGAGATTCCTTTGTCCAAATCACACTGTAGCAGAAAATGCCTCCCCTCCCTTCCCGGTAGTATACTTCAGTTTGTTAGTTGCCCAGGTAGTAGTTCCTGTTCCATTTCCAGTTGCTTCTGTCTCCTAGAAACGGCTGGTCACTGTGATGCACAGCTGGTTACTCTGAAGCACATTGTATAAACCAAACTCCATTGACAAGCCATTCTGCCTGTTGCTTCCTGCTTGCTTATCCCATATAAAACCTAGACCCCCAGAGCTCAGGGCCTGATACTCTGAGAATGATCCCGATCAGTGCCTGTGGACGTAAATAAATCTGCCTCCAAATCCTGGGCGTCATTTTGGTGCTTCTGCTCGCCACTGCAACACTACCAACTGGAAGCAGGAGGAGTTGAACCCATGGCTTCTGAGTCACAGGGCACCTTTCCCCAGAGCCTTGCCAATGATGCCTATGCCTCCTCCATGTGGGGAAAAGGACTATTGAAAACTCAACTCATGTACTGACCCGAATCAATCATTGTTTTTAGAGATAACCCAGGATGAAAAGAATCACCCTCTAAACAGAAAAACAAAAAACAAAGAAACATAAGAAGTGACCCTCTTTAGTCTATACAACTTCAGTTTCTGCCTTCAAAGACTATGGATTCCACTGTCAAACAAATATTTTCTGAGACCCCTTGCTGTAGATAACACAGCTGCTAAGTGTAGAGATTCATTTGAAAGCATGACTTAAAGTTGCTTTTAGCCGTATTTTTTCAATTTCAACAGTGTGGAAAGACTTTTAAAAACAGAAACAGTTATGTTGAATTTGTAGTTACGCAGCCTATAAAAAAAGGAAAAAAAAAGTCATAAAAAAATCATGACGTATTGAAGGAGTTAAAAGTCCCATCCCTATTGTAGATAACATTCAGCTTCGTCCAGAAAGTTCCAAATTATAATAAGCTTCAACAGTCTCTCATGGCTTATAGAAAAACAGCTACCCAAACACACATCAGTATTTATTCATACAGGTCACAAACAGACATTTTTCTTATCTCACATGGGTGAAACGCGCAGATTCACTTACCTAAAAATGACGCCAAGAGGACTAAGAGTGTGCTGGTGTCTTCATCTCCAAAACAGGATGAAGCATTGCTGGTGTTTTCGCTGAAGTTCCATAAAGTTTTGCACACCAAGCAGGCCAGCTGCCAATCGGTGGGGCCAAAATCTCTTAAACAATCCACTAGCCTAAGTGTACAAAAGTCAGACTGAGAAGTCGGAGTCTGCCTTTAACTTTTGCGTGTTTAGCATGATTATCTTATGATGATATTTAATATGTGCCATACAGGATTCAGTGATCATTTAAAATAATTTAATATCTACAAATTTAAGTGGCTGCAAGGTAGGAGTAATTCACTTGTGAATGATTTTGAGCATCTAGCGGAACCTAAGTCCCCTCCTTAGCCCGGCCTGGGGCTTCAGAGTGTTGAAATATCTCTGTCCCCAAAAGATGTGGGAGAGGCCTAAGCTCCTAAGAAGCTGTATCCTCTGAATCCTGAGTCTGGACTCCATTCCACGACACTTACTTTTTAATGCCACCTCCCTCCTTTAGGACAACGCGCTTGTCTTTATCCACAGTGAGATTGAGGAGAACACCACAGGCCGAAAAGCAGAGGTCCTGGTGCCTGGCATTCAGCAGTGTGAGCAGGAACTTGTGCACTGGGAGGGCGGGGAGCAAACACACATCAGTGCGAGCTTCAGGCTCACAGCCCTGTGTGTCTTTGTTTTACACAAATGGCACAATGGAAATACGGGACATGGCTTGCAACACCTGAAGCCTGGCAGGAAACCTAATCCATTTTTCCTGTCTTTATTTACCCAGCAGCAATGGGGTCCCCCAACAACCACCACTCTCCGGTCCCCCTTTCCCAGGTCCACTACCGTAACTGACCCAGGCAGCAGATCCCGCTCCCAGGGTGGTGATAGAGTCCTGGCTGGTGGAAAGGGAATGAAGGTAACATTTGTCTCTAACTCGAGTTGTTCTCAAGGGCCTTTGTGAACCTCCAGGAGCAACTATATAAATGCACAGAGTTGGGGCAGAAAGTCCGTTTCTGATGAGATAGATCTTCCCTGAGGAAGGTTGGCTGAGGCCTCGCAGCAGAGAAGATGCTCAGACTGCTGAGACCTGACCTGTGCAGGGCAGGGCGGCCAGCGTGCGCTCATCCTGCCTTGGGGAACTGTTTTCCCTTACTCGGAGGAAATGGAGCTGGGGCTGTTTATCCTGTGTCCTCATCCCCACAGCACAAGATGGGGAAGGTGTGTGCTCTGCCTCTCCCGGGTGCACCTGAGGGCAGCTGCTCTGTCTTGATCTCAGCCCTGCTGACTGTGCTGAGCAGTGAGCATGGCAGAGGTGACCCCCTAAAGAACGCACATCCGCATGGCGACAGTGATCGTTATCTCTGGGGCAGTGAGACAGTGGGTGGCAGTCTGCCACCCCTGCTCTTTGTATCTGCAACACTGAAATTTCTGTGACGAACATAAACAATTGATTGTTAAAAATTATTCTTGCATGAAATATGTGAGACATATAGTGCACAGTTAGTATAAATACCTGGGTGGCTGCCACCCACCAGTATAGGAAATAGAAGAGTACATTCAAAACGTCGTATATAGCAAATATATATAATCTGTCCATTAAATAAAACACTTGCAGATCCAAATTTATGACTTTGGACTTTTTTCCTTCTCCAAAGGTATATTCTGTCTTAAATATGGAGTTCATCATTTCCATATACCACTTATATGTTATACCATTATATGAATACACATATATAAGCAATACCCCAGGATAGTTTTCTTTATTTTATATTAGTGGAGATTGAATCCAAGGCCTTCTCACTGAGCTGTATCCCCAACCCTTTTTTGTATGTATGTATGTATGTATGTATGTATGTGTGTATGTGTGTATATATGTATGTATTTTGCAGCAGTGTCTTCTTAAGTTTCCCAGGATGGACTCCAACTAATGATCCTCCTGCCTCAGCCTCCAAGAAGCTAGGCTCATAAGGCATGCACCACTGCACCTAGCCCAAGTGTAGTTTTCATGTTTTCTAATTTATGTTGGTGGCATTATTCTCTATGTCCTACTATACCCTTAGTGTTTTTATACCTACATTGTGTGTTTTAGTTTGATGCGTGCCAGCACAGTCAGCCATTTATTAATCGCCATAGAACAATGATGGCGAACCTTTTAGAGACCGAGTGTCAAACTGCAGCCCCAACTCCACTTATTTATCACAAAGTGCGAACACTGAAATTAAACCTGAGTACTGAGGTGTTAGTTTAGAAAAAACAACTCAGACACGAACGTCTTTTATTTTTAAAGAAAAGCTCAACAGCACAGGTGCGTAGCTTTACCACCACTGCCATAGAACGTTTTGTTGCGTGAGTTTACAAAATTATGCAACTATTCCCTTAGCTGTTGGTGGACACTTAGGTTGTCTCCACTTTTTGCAGTTATAAGCAAAATGGGACAGACACTACAGCACATGAAGGGAAACATCTCTTGATTCCATTCCCGTGGCAGGAATGCTAAATTTGTCTCTTTGAAACATACGCACCCACCTCTCTAGGCACTCAGCAGCCACTGGTGAGGGCGACAGCCTAAATGCCCTCACTGCATAGGTCCATCTGTGCAACCTGAGCTGAGCGCCTCCCCTCAGGACAGAATGCAGACACTACCTCTCCCAAAGCACAAACAAGTATCAGGTTATAATCGTCTAAGCTCTGGAACCACTGGCCTGATTACTGGCAAGAAATACATGTTGATAAATTTAAGTGTCGTTAACTCACCATTATTCTGCACAATGAAATCGCAGATGTCATGGTCCTGGGAGAGATTTCCAAAAACACGCACAGCCTCTAGGATGCCATCCATGTTCTTACTTACAAGAAGTTTTAAGAGCACTGGATTTGTTGACAAGAAAAATAAAATCAGTTGAGTTTTAATTTAGAGGAAACCAATCTCATGCTAAATAGTGATAAAAACTTAAAATTGAGGCTGGGATGTAGCTCAGTGGTACATGTAGCACTTGCCTAGCTAGCAAGAGCAAGGCTCTGGGTTCAAATCCCTCATACTGCAAAATAAATAAATACAGATTAAACAATAATAAAATATAAACTCTAAAGCACTTTAGCAAGAATTAAACAGCTAATTGTCCTCGTTTTCTATTTCTTAAAGTCAGATCATTTGTGATAAAAGTCTAAGACATTTGTGACAGAGTAAAAAACCAGGAATGCCTCTACTTTTGTATTTAGTTAATCAAATCAAAACCTTAAACCTAGCCCCCAAACTTACGTTCAGCAATGTATAGCTTTCTGTCTTGGATGATGGAATTCTTCACTTGGTAGAAAGATAAATTGTTGATCGTTGCTGTAGTGTTGATCACCAGCTCCTCAGAGTCATCAAGTGACTTGGATTCTGGAACAAAGCCAGGATTAGAGAGTCAAGGGTGCACCGCGGGGGAGAGGTCACCACCCTGGAAACACAGCAGCAGCAGCAGTGCCAGGGACAAGCTGGTGTCCCTGGCCAGGTATGTGCAAGGCCCTGGAGGTACTGTTTTCTCCTCAACTTCCCTGACTTTTCCTGCAGGGAAATGCACCAACTGCGAGGCAGCACTCCCAGCAGGGCAGGCAGGACACTACACTCAGCCCCCATGCCCTGCAAATCTAGAAGAGTCAGGTCAGTGGAAAAGCACAGGGGTCAACATGCCATGAGCTGAGCTGGCTGATGCCACCAGTGTGCCTGGCCCCAAGCTGTGCCAGGGGCTCCTCCCAGGAGAGTGTGTTCTCCACACTGCCACCTCCCAACAGGACGCTCCCTGCAATCATCCATAACCACTGCCTCCGCCTTCCCAACATACAGAACCCCTCACGTCTCACCTTCTCCAGTACCCCTGCCCCTCTCACCTTCTACCGGCTTCTAGTCTCCCACGGGGCCTTGATAAATCTATTCTTAATACACTGGCCTTCAAAAGTAAGTCAGATAAGGCCCTCACCTCACAACCCTCCAGTGGCTCCAGCTTAAACAGCCCACAGGGCCTTCCCAGGCTGCCCTGTCCTTACTTCTTCTGTACCCCCTAGAACCCCAGGGCCAAGTGCACCTGTCTCGTTGTTCTGTGGAGCACGTGACCAGGACCCTGCGTGAGACTTTCCACACTGCGGAAAGTTCCTTCTGTCGGGAAGATGCTCTTTCTAGTTATCATGTGGCCCACTCCTTATATCCCTCAACAGTTGCTCTCATGCCACCTCCCTGGACACAGCTTTCATAACGTTCCTATATAAAATGGTGTCGGTTCCTCTCCCCCAGCCCACTTTAATTTCCTCCACAGCACAGGTGACCAACTGATGTTACACATGTTCAACACTTCTCTTCCAGCCCGGGAGTGTCGGCTCTATGAGAACTAAGGATTTGTCTGTTCTGTTCATTGCTGAATTCCCAGCACCTAGAACAGTGTCGGGCACACAGCACGAGCACACAATAAATAGCTGCTGAACGCAAGAATGAACAAGCGAATGAGTGCACCTTTAGTTTAGCACATAAGAGGCCAAGTGATTTTGTCCCTGCTTCTACCCAAGCTCATCTCTTGACTGTCCGGCCAGAATGGAGAGGAGGGTAGAGGCGGACATTCTGGTTAGGAGCCTCCCGCAGTATTATGATGATGACATTGCTTAGACATGGGTGACATGAGGGAAGGAGCAAAGTGGACAGAATGTGCTTGGTGAAGATTGGCTTGGGGTGTCGGGGAGAAGAGCCACCCCTGGGGGAGACAGTGACCCCTAGTTTCTGGCTTTCATAACTGAGCGATTGTTCCTATGGTTTGGATAAGTATCCTCGTGCTGAGGTGGGGCTTTGAGAAGTAGGGTGTAATGGAACAGTGTTTTATCCCAAGGGCTGTGCCCTTGGAGAGAGTATTGGGACCCAAGCCTCTCCTTCTCCCCTCTTTTTCTTCCTGGCTGCCATGAGGTATTTGGTTTCTTTTGCAATGTGTCCTCACCATGATGTCCTGGTTTGCAACAGGCTCAAAAGCAATGAGGCCAACGGACCATGGACTGGAATCTCTAAAACTGTGAGCCAAAATCTCAGGCAATGGAAGGCTGACCAACACAGATGTCAACTACATTCTCTAAACTCTGGGCATTAGAGCTGTGCTAGCTGTTCAACTTTCTGATTCAGTGGTCACCCCTTTGGCTGCCTTTTAACTTGCTATTTTCAAAGGAAAATATAGCTACAGAAGACATATCCTGGGTTTCAGTCAGTGTCTGTCTACCCACAGCAGCCAGCACAGGGGCCCAGGGCATGGTAGACACTTCATGAATACCTGGAGAAACACAGATGAAAGGAGGCCTGGCTTCCCTTCTTTTTGATTTATTTATTTATTTATTTATTTATTTTTTGCGGTACTGGGGATCGAACTCAGGACCCTGCACTTGCTAGGCAAGCGCTTATTCCACTGAGCTATATCCCCAGCCCCCCCTCTTTTTGATTTAAATACATGGGAAACAAATAATGAGCTGACCTAGCTTGGGCTTCAAAGCAGATTCTATGGCAAGGAATATTCTAATGGGCCCAAGCTTTTAGGGATCACAACTGTTTTTGAGCGACTAAAGGTAAAAGAAGTGAAACAGGACCCCTAGAAGTAACCCTGCTTGCTCTGACCATGACTCTGGAGCCCGAATTCTGGCACCTCCCCTAAAGGCTGTGTGGCCTGGCTCAAGTTCTTTAACCGCCCTGGGCCTTCATTTCCTTGATTGTAAAATAGGGGTGAGAATTCCACCTGTTATAGAGTTGTTATAAAGTTTAAATCTGTTCATATTCATCAGCATCCTGTAAGAGTGCCTGGTGCCTGGCGGGCACTAAGCAAATTGTGTAAATGAACAGACCAGCCATTCTACTTCTAAGAGGCAGCTCAGGCTCAGCTCTAATCCTTCTGGCTGGAGGGGTGTGCAGCCTTGGTGTCTTCTACACCTGGATCAATGTCACCAGACCTTGCACAGTGCTTAGGGATCTGGTTTTCCTCCTTCCTGGAGGGAAACTAATTACTTGTCCTAAAAATGCAAGGCAGGTCCTAAGAGAGTCCACTTCCCACAGCACCACACGTTTGGGCATAGGATGGCCCATGAGATCAGGGTGAGAGGGTAGGTGCTCACAGCAACTGAGCATCCAGCATGAACAGCACTGAGCACTTTGCATGCATTTAACCCCACAAAAGTTAATTACTGATAATGATTGAAATACACTTACAAGCATTTAAATTTGTAACAATTACTCTTCTAAAGATACATCTGCCTCAGTCATCTTGGGCTGCTGTAACAAAATACCATAAAGTGGGTGGGATGAGCCAATAAAAGCATATTTTCTCATAGTTATGGAGGCTGCTAGTCCAAGATCAGGGTGCCAGCACGGTCAGGGACTAGTGAGGGCTTTTTCATGGCTGCCTTCTCCTTGTGTTCTCACATGCCAGAAAAAGGGGAACACCTCTGCTGTCTCTTCTCAAAAGGCCACTAATCCTATCATGAGGGCCTCACTTCACAGGCTCACCTGAACTTAACTATCTCCCAAAGGCCCCATCTCCAACATCATCACATTGGAACTTGAACAGATGAATCAGTGGGGACACAATTAAGTCCTTGCCAGCACCCTATACCCCATTTTACAGACAGGACACTAAAGATGTGAGAGTATTTAACTTGCCTTCACATGCCCTGGTTTCACAAGCAAACATCCAAGCCCAGGTGGATGAGACTCTACTGCCCATACTCTCCGCTGCACTCCGCCCAGGCCAAGGACTCTGTGTTGCTGAGTTCCCCTCAGAGCGGGCTGGGGCCATGTCCTCTGCTTTCCACAAGCATGAGAGCTTGGACTCTGCTTCAGATCACCCTCTGGCACTGACTCTTGGGTTGAAAGAGTCTGGAATTTGGATCTGCCAGGAAGGCAGCAGATCTTGGAGTCTGGGGGCCAGTTCCTAGTGGGAATATTTCTGATTTCTAAGACCCCTCTGGGAGGAGACCGGCAGCTGGAGCCAAGTCCTGCAGCACAAGCAGCTTCTCTACGAGGGGAGCTGGGCTGGGGGAAGGAGACAAGCCCAAGGGAAACCTTTGCTACGGGACTGCAAGTGCAGTCAGCCTAAGGGGAAATGGGTGGCAGCTGCTCTGACCTTGCCCAGAGGGCTGGAGGCCGTGCACAGGCCCTTTCCGGAGGCTCTGTCACAGTCCCGTGCTGGCCTTGGCTTGCCCTAAGCTGCCTGTCAGGGGAGGCAGGAGCTTTCAGGACCAGCTTCCTTTTGTGAGAATCTGGTCACCATTCCTCACTGGAATGCAGAAAACAGATGGGGAAGAAGCAGAAACTAGGGTAGGAGGGCTCAGAAACTCACACTAGCAGTCAGGCCACAGAAGGTAACGAGGAGGTGGGGGATGCTTTGTCAAAGGTGACTTTGGCCCCTGTAAGCTTTTTTCAGAGATAAAATCTTTGGGAGATAGAATAGACAAACATCGCCAGGCATGGTAGTTTGTGGTTGTGATCCTAGCTATTCAAGGAGCTGAGGTAGGAGGATTGTGAGTTCAAAGTCATCCTGGGCAACTGAGTGAGATCCTGTCTCAACAACAACAAGGACACCTCCTTGCCCAAGCAATTGCTCAAAGCATGGCAGGCTGGAGAGCCCTGACCAATCAGGGGAGAGCAGGGTTCCTTTCTGTGACCCACCTCCCGTGGCATGGAGCCCTGACAGTGCAGCATTTCTCAGTGCAGCATTTCTCAGTGAAAGCCCTCCACCCAGTGTCAGACCATCCAGGGAGCACTTGAACAAGCAGATTCCTGGGAATCACACCCTAGTGATGAGTCACAGCCTCTCCTCAGAGAGGACCAAGAATCTGCATTTTTAATAAGGTTCCTGTGTGTGCAAGGAAGTTTAAGGATCACCAAATAAAAGTTGCAATGGTCACTTAAGAGTGTAATTAGAAAGCAGGTTATTCCTGGGTTCCAAAACCTCAAGGGGGAACCCTGGACGGACCTCATGTTGGAATTGCTCAGAATGACCAAGGCAGAATACCACCCTGCCAGGGGACTTGGTAATGGGAATGGGGAGAGACAGATCCCAAAGCTACCAAAGGAGAGAGCCAGGGGACCTAGTAGGCTTGGCCCCTGGGTTCAGCCCTTTAATCTTAGGTCAGATCTGCTTTTTTTCTCCTGCCCAAGAGCATCACCACCTTCTGAATCAAAAGCAATGTCCCCCGTAAGGCACGTGTGCTCAGATGTAGGGTTTTTACAAGATTATTGAACATGAATACACTAACAATACATGGATGAGTTCACAACTGGGGGCCTTATTAGGAGGCGCTGTGCAGTTGGAGGAAGTAGCCACTGTGGCATGACCTGGAAGGGTAGACAGGGTGTCATTCCTGGCTCGTTCCCTCTTGCTCTGCTTCTTGGCTGCCACGAGGCGAGTGGCTTTCCTCTACCACACCCTCCTGCCATGATTTTTCTGCCTTATCACAGGCCTAAATGCAGTGGAGCCAGCTGACCATGGACTGACACCATGGGCCAAAACCATAAGCTGAAGTAAACCTTTCCTCCTCCAAGTTATTCTCAGATATCTTGAAACAGTGACACAAAGCTAACTAGCACAATTCCTTTAGCTGACATGTTCTCATCTGTGGTAGGCTCAATTCCTTTACTTGACCAGGCTGCAGTCAGGTAAAGGGTTTGGGTCTGGAGCAGAATTCCCAGTGGGTTCCAGGCTAGCCCCTCAGGAGCTGGAGAAGTGGACTATAGTTCCCAGAAGCCCCAGGTCTCAACACTTAGTGGGCAGGGAAGAGTGAAGGGCATCCATCCTATGGAGTTATTTTCTGGTAGGAAACTGGAATGGCTATTCTAATGAGCTCCACAGCAGATTCAGAAGCTTCCCATCTCTTGCCTTGGGCTGAAAAGCACCACCCAGAGGGTCCTCCAGAAGGGGAAGGGATGTTAGCAGCCAGGGGCCTATCACATGCAAAGGCTGGAAAGCTTGACACTGTAACAGACTGGGGTTTCTGTAACAGCTAGATGCATATTCTACCAAATGGCTTATGTGCCGCTAGCAGCTTGGAAGAGAGTTCAAGACTAACTACACAGATTTGGGGGTTATTATGCAGAAGTGATAAGCCATGGAGATAAATCCTTTCTTCCGATGGGCAACATTTGGGACTCCATGACTTACCACCTTGTGACCCATAAAGTCACTCTAGCTCATGGAGCCAATTTCCTCATCTGGCCTCAGGAACAAAAACTCAACCTCACACCGCGGGAAGGTGATAGATATCAAAGTGCTTTTTAAACAACAAAGCTTCAGTGCCTGTGGCCTATCAGCCCTTGCACCCCTCTGTGCTTTTCTCCTGGCACCTTTCATAAGCTGTGGTTCCTGTCTGCACACCTGTCATTGCTCCAGACAGAGGCGGGTTCCTTGAAAGCAGACTACAGCCTATGGTTTTTAAACCTTGTTACAGACTATCTGTCACCCCCTCCACACATCAAAACCCTAACACCCAAAGGAACGATATTTGGAGGTAAATCCTGTGAGAGGGTGATAAAGGTTTAATGAGGCCATAAAATCCAATAGCTGGTGCCCTAAAAGAAGAGAAAGAGACACCAGTCCCTGCTCTCTTTGCCGTGTGAGGGCTCAGCAAGAAGATGGCCATCTGTACACCAGGAGAAGAGCAGGACCCGCATTCCAACCCTGCTGCCAACGTGACCTTGGATTTCCAGTCTCTAAAACTAATACATTTCTGTGCTTTAAACTACCCAGCATTTTGTTACAGCAGCCTGAGCAGACTAAAACAAACCAGCAACACACAGCATATGCGTGACTATGCCACGACAGGGACTCAAAAAGTGAACAGACGGGGTGGAGGGAGTTCACAAAAACAATTTTTCTCAGGCATTAAGCTTCCTCTCACAGCAGCAAAATCTGCTACAACTCTGGTTATTAGTGGTTACATTGATTATCTTGGATTGCAGTTCATTTTTCTCAGACCAGCAGCAGAATTGCTTGATTGGTGGGCCTAAAAAAACGCAAAGGGGAGCTGGGTGTAATAGTGCACACCTGTAATCCTAGCACTCTGAGGAGGCTGAGGCAGGAGGACTGCCGTGGGGGCCCAGCATGGACAACTCAGTGAGTTAGTGAGACTCTATCTCAAAATAAAACTTTTGAAAAGTCCCTTAGAGTTCAATCCTTAGTACTGAGGGAAAAAATGGGGCGCTATGGACTGAACTGTGTTCCCCTCAAACTCGTATGTTGATAAGGCTAACCTAGGAGTAATAAGGTTAAATGGGGTCATAAGAGCAGCTGCTTGTCCCAGCAGGATGGGTGGTCTGATAAGAGGGGACTCCTGAAAACGCCCCATGGGCCCCCACCACGCGCAGCCCTGTGGTCACACAGTGAGAGGATGCTGTATGCAGGCTGTAAGGAATTGCCCTTGCAGGGACTGCCCCAGCTGACTGGCGTCTTATTCCGGAACTTCTGGCGTCCGGAAGTGTGAGAAACGAGTTTCTTTGAAGCTGTACCATCTATACTATTGTGTTACAGCCCCACAGTCCACAACATTGTGTGGCGGTGGCTTGAGTTCCTAGGAGGGGGGATGTGACCCAAAGGACTGGGTGACACGGTCACAGGTAACGTAAGCACTGAAAGAAGAAAGGAGATACAGACTTGAGTCCTGTGGACTGCCTCGGAAAGAGTCTGGGATTTTAAATTCTTTGGGATTCCCTAGGCCAGTTTTTGCTCATTTGATTGGTATAACTGTTTTAAGTTGTGATTTTAAAAAATCACCCTTATTAAAGCACGTGATTCAGTGGATCTTGGTACTGATCTACAATCAACTGTGTCCAACCTGCAGCCTGCCTTTTCTTTTCATTTTTTTGAGTAAAGAGGAATTGTCTGGGGCTGCATTTAAAATATAATCAATGGATATAAGTAACAAAATTTCTTTTATTTATCTATTTTTGGGGGTTTTGTGTGTGTGTGTGTGTGTGTGTATGTGTGTGTGTGTGTATGTGTGTTTTTGAGACACTACAGCCCAGGCTGGCCTTAAGCTCTCCATCCTCCTACCTCAGCCTCTCAAATACTAGGAACACAGGCCTGGGGCTGATGGTTAGCCTGGTTTTTCTTTCTTTCTAAAATTTGGAACACACTGAAAGCCATTGTGAAGGGAAGAGGCATTTTCCTCACAGAGGTTCGGGGTCCCTCAGAGCCGCCAGGCCCTCACCACACCCCTGCCCGGAGCTGTGCCGGGCCGGCTCTCACCCAGCGTGGTCAGCAGCAGGCCCACGACGCGCGAGTCTGCGGCCAGCGCAGGGCCCACACGCGGGTGGATAGCGATGTTGGCCAGCACACGGGTCAGCTTGATGAGCACATCCTCCGCCTCTGGTGGCAGCCTGGGCCCTGTGGGCTGCTCAGGCCTGAGGGGGAGCAGGCCTGGCTGCTGGTATGTCTGGAATAAGGACAGCAGAGTTTGGATGCTCCCTTTCTCTTTGGAAAAGCGTTCGCGGGCCTGGTTGTTTTTCGCTGTCAGGTTGCCAAGGATAAAAACAATGCGAACGACTAAATCCTGCAATAGATAAAAGAAGTTAGGAGAGCAAAGGAAGGGGAACAAGTTGTTGGAGAGAATACGCCTGGATTTAATCTATTCACAATTTAATTAATAGTAAAATGGATACATCTGGCTTCCACTAACTCTTACAGTTTCTGATTCCCAGGATGGGTGTAAATGGGTGGTGGAGATGAAAAGCTTGTCAGCAGTGAAAGACAACGAGGCTGGTGGATGTGACCAGCAAGGCCTATTAACTGTAGCTCCTGCATCTGACATTCTGGGGGGCCCCTTTCTTCGCCTCCTAGAGAACAAGGAGTGGGGTGGGATAATGTGTCATGTAAATCTAAGTTCTGACACTAACAGGTTTCTCGAGCAGCTACATTTTCCTCAAAATTCCTCTCCATGTGAAGCACCGTGTCTCTAAAATGCAGGCCTTTCCCAGCAGTGGGCTGTACTGCAGTAGGGTCCCTCTGTCTGTGTTTTGTTTTGCGTTGGAGATTAAACCCAGGGCCAGCACACTGAGCTCCACCCCCAGTCCTTTTATTTTAATTTTTAAATTTTTTTTTAAGTTTTAAGTTTTTCTATTTGAGGCAAGAATCTAAATTGCTAAACTCTATAGGCTGGGTTTGAACTTGTGATCTTACTTCTTCAGCCTCCCAGAGAGCTGAGATTACAGGAGTGGGCCAGTGTGCCCAGCTCAGCAGGGTTCTTAATTTTGTCACTACTGACATTTGCAGCCAGATACTGTAATTCTTTGGCAGAGGAGGGGACTGTCTTGTGAGTCCATGGCCTCTACCTCTTCTTAGATGCCTGTAGCACTTTCCACAGGTAACCACTAAAACATGGAAATGTCTCCTGGGGCATCATGGTTTGCAGCTGAGAATCACTGTGTCACCGAATGAAAGCAGTACCTGCCAGTTCTTGACCTGGATGATGGTCACTTGAGTGACACTTTTATAACTGCTTGCTAAATTGTATGTATGTGTTTTATGCGTTTATTTGGCTATAAGGTATATTCACAATATAAAATTAAAGGTACAGAAAGAATTATGTTCTCCAGTTGACAGCAATGCAGACAGAAGTTAAGATGAGCATTTCTTCTAAGTGGCATGATGGTCACGGGGGGGGGGCAGACATGAAAAGGGTACTTAACTGAGGGAAGCGGGGTATTCCTATTTATGTTGTCAGCACCCTATCCTTCCACAGACAAGAAAGTGGGTCCCAGAGAGGCTGCCCCAGGCACACGGCTCATGGGAAGGGGCAGTGTAGGATTTGAACCAGGATTACCCAGACCCTGGAATTCTTTCTATATCTCTGTCCTGCCTCCCTTGGAGTGTTTTAAAATTATATCCTCTTTTGCCTTCCTGGCCTGCAGAACAGCTAAGGAATTATCTTTTAAAAACAAATATGCTACCAGAAGCAGTGACCATAACCTAACTCTGTGTATCAGAACAATAGTTATCAGTAGCCTTAGGGGAAAGACACAATGGCAAAGGACAGGGTCTGTTTTCCAGGACCACGTGGGACCCCAGGGGCCCAGGGCAGGCGGTGCTGGGTGTGGCAAAGACAGTTGAGGATTAAGGACAAAGGACAATGTTTGTTTTTGCCTAGGACTGCTCTGCCAATCCCAACTTGCTTTGCTCTCTGAAAAAAGAAGTTTCCCCTGACTTTTTGGCAGATAAGCAGCAAAGCTGCTGCTTGTACAGCTGGGAGTCATTTGCCAACATTAAGACAAGACAGAGCTTAACACTATCACAAGGACTGGAGCTGATCCAGGACAGCATTCATTTTCGGAAACATTTCAACTCAGAGCATTCGGCCAATCACAGTCACTATCCAATTAAGATAGTCTACCCCTCGCTCCACCCCAGCATTCAGCCAATCACAGCCGTCATCCAATTAGGAGCTGCTACTCCTCCCTCCACCCCAGGAAAAAGTGTCAGTCCTTAGATAATGCTTGGATGGGGTGGGGCACTGGGGGATACACACAGACCATATGCAGCAGTGCTCACTGAAGAGTTTATAACCAATCTGAGGTGACAAGGCTAACCTCTGTGGGGAAAGAGCAGAGACTAAAAGGGCTAAGGAAGGGCAAAACAGCGAAGGGCATTATGAACTCCAGCTCTAGAGCCAGGCAGTCTGGGTTCATAGGAGGATTTAGCCTCTTTGGATCACTACTGACTCATTTGTAAAATGGGGGGAATATTGCATTGTGAGATTAAATGAGCTAAAACAGGCAAAGCACAAGTTGTACTGAGTAATAGCTCAGGCCCCGCTCTGAACACTTTTCACACATCAGTGATGAAATGTTAGCTGATAGCACTGAACTGGGGTGCACAGTCAATGGTCTAAGCAGAAAAGAGGATGTTCAGGGAGTGCTGGGAGGCGGGCAGCAGAGTTACCACAAATATACTTGAGTTCAACCCTGAAAACAAAGGGGAGGGAGAGAGTGGGTAAGTGGGCAGGAGTCTTTCCAAGGGGACAATTTCCTTCCTAGAGCCTGGGGTCACCTGGACATTCTTTGATCACCTGATGTCCCCCCAGAAGCTGGAGCCAGTGGGCTTTAACTCCAAAGCACGTTCACACAGCATGACTGTATTACTTGAATCCCACTTCTCATAAAACCAGTGGTTACTTAACTAATTCCCAATGGCAGAGGCCCTTCCCTGGACTGTGGAGGGAGGGCACTGAGGTGGTGGCTGCTCCTGCACCAAAGCCAGACCCAGCTGAAAATCAGGAAGTCAGCTTTCTACCCAGCACAGAGGGAATTTCCAAGAATTAAGAACCTCGATGCAAGAGTTCTGTTTTATACTTTCTAAGCTGAGTATAATTTTCATGGCAGTTTCCATGTTTTCTGATTAGACACTGTTCTAGTACCACTTCTGAAAATCATACTAGTAGCAGTAGCGGCAGCAACCGGCACACAGAATTTATGATGTGTGCAGGCCCTGTCTAAGGTTATACCCACAATAACGCATTAAAAATAACCACTTTTGTCATCCGAAAAAGCTCTCCATGACTCTTACAACCTGGACACCACCTCCCTCACTTCCTTGACAACCACCTGTTAACAATTTTGGGACCTCACTGTGTTCTTCTCTCCTATTTCCACAAAAGCACTAAGCAAGGCAAGACTTGAGTGATGTGAATGCCTTCTTAAGGAATTTAACAGTCAATTCTGTTTGCTAAATCATTAATGCATTTATCTCTCCCCGTCACTGCCATATTCTGAAGCGTGTCGGGCTATTCTGTTTCTCGCTCTATGCCTCACTGCTTCCCCTTACCTACCCATGTTGTTTTTCCCATAGCGGGACCCAAAGGCTTCCTGGCCTTGTCCCACCTCTGTGTATCAGTGCAGGGCTGCTAGGAGTCTTTGGACCAGACTCTGACCTAGAGGTCAAAGCAGCTTTTCTCAGTGATCATCATTCTTCAACATTCAAATGACCTCCACCCCCACTGTCACCTGCAGACTAACCTGGGAAGATTAAGTGTTGCTTTTCTTTTTCTAAAAGTTCCCCGAAGCTCTTTCCACTCACTCCTAAAATTCCTTGACTCAAACATCTCTGTGGGTCTCACGCTGGTGGGGTTTATTAAGCCTTACACAGGGAAGAAGAAAGTCCAGGCCGTGAGAAACAGACAGAATTAACACCGATACACTATCTCTTCTCCTGCTTTCAGATGGAAAAAACGAGGAGGTGGTTCCTGGCAGCGGCAGTGCCAACTGCAGGATGGCTTGCAAGATCAACAAACTGAACGGCAGATTGCGCCTGTTCGCAGCACCCAGCTTCGGCAACTGCTCCGCTCACTGGCTCACTCCCCTTTCTTGGGTTAGCTCAGGCGTCTTGTCTTTCCCCTGCTCCGGTGTGTCCTCCACGGATCCGGGGAGTGAGATGGGCCAGAACAGAAGCAGCCTCAGAGGCGCGTGGCAGAGCTGGGGTTCTCTGGCTCCTTGCTAGGGTTTGTCTGGGCTCGCCTGGGATCCTGAGGCAGGAGGCCCCCTCACCTCGTCACGTGGGGCCCTGCTCCTGTTCCTACACCCCAAGTTTCTTCCACAGCACCAGGGTCTGCACTGGGCAGGATTGTGGAGAGAGCCCAATGCACTGCAAATCTATACAGTATCACTCAGCTCCCACGGCCCAGGGCCTGATTTGTAGAGACCACCAACACCACAGGAGAAAACTCGTTCATCAGTATGAAGTTCTCGATGCTTTTTTTCTTAGACGGTATCCATGAACCATCCTTGAATCGACACTCCACTTTTATAACCTTTTTATTAAATTCAGTACAAAGTTGGACATTCATACCACAACTATGTGGTTTTAGAACAGTGAAATGAAGATAAACTTGGAGAGAGAACTTTTTTCCTAAAGCAGGTAGTCCCGTATAACCAGTTTATACTGACTAATTTTGCTTAAAACAGAACCGGCCTAGCAACAGCACTGCCAACCAGAGTTCAAATGGGAATTGCAAAGGGCCTGACCTCAACTATGCATTCCGGTTATGGCCGGTTACAGCCATCTTCCTTAGTTCAGCATTTGTTGTACTCTAATGAACAAGCGTGTTATTCAGGCAAACTGGGCCCCACATGCCTGTAAATGTTTAAAACTGCTTTAACAGGCACAGAACATGGGCAGGGGCACAGTGGTCTGTCAGGGCCCATCTACAGCAGCAGCTGCAGCTGCCCAGTGGTTGGGTGTTACTTTTCCCAGGGGAGAGACTGGCTGGACGCCAAGAGAAGAGGCCTACTCAGAGAGAGACACTGAACAGAGGCGGGATTCAGCTGGCGTGGTGGGCACACCTGGGATCCCAGCTGCGCAGAGGGCTGAAGGCTTGAGGCCAGCCAGAATGATCCGAGGAGACTCTCAGCAGAAAAATAGAAAGTATGGTAGAGCACTTGCCTAGCATGGGTGAGGCCCTGAGTTTAATCCCAAGCCCTGCAAAAAAGACAGAGAGAGAGAGAGAGAGAGAGAGAGAGAGCGAGCGAGAACAACCAACCGTCATTTCTATAAAAATAGATGGTTGGTTTCCAAAACCACCTTGAGCTCAATTCCTCGTCTTCCCAAGCCCCTGTCCGAGAGGCACCTCAGCTTCTTCCTCTCCCCTCACCATCCACTCGCAGAGCTCCCTGTGTTGTCGTTTCAAAACTGTCCCCCAGCCCCTGCTCCTCGGGCTCACGCTGGTGCTCCTTTCTGCGGACTGTTGACAGGGACCCCGAACAGCCTCCCCCGTCCGTGGCCAGCACAAACATCACTTCTGGAAGCACAGCTCTGATAACATCTCTCTGCTCAAAAGCATCCACAGCCCATTCCATCAAGGTCAGAGCCAGCACTGAACACACCATCCGGCCTAGAGAGACCGTGGCTGCATTGCCTTGTGTGGCTCCCCACGCACGGCCGCAGAGGGGACACACTCCTCCCAGCCCCCACACTCTTCCAGCCCTGCCTTACAACAGTTCACGGGCATAACGTTGCCCCTGGCAAAGGACTGACAGCAAGCTGTCTTAAATTAATTGAAACGCCTTGTCTCAGTGCTGGTGACACATTGCTCACACCTGCAGATTGAATCGGGCTTTGCACTTTTGCATTGTATATTCACTTTTCCAAACATTTTTTGAGCTTATAGGGGTGTTTGAAGAACAGATAGAATTTTACTAAACCAGGAGAATGTGCACTACTGTAAAAATATGAATTAATCCAAAAGCACAGAATGTGGGTCAACAGTTTGCTCGAGTGTTTGTATAAAACAGAAGGATATGGGATGTTGGAGGCTCAAAACCAAGAATCTTAGTAGAAAGTTATTTTAAAACCAGAAGAGATGATATCTGATTCCTCCGTCAAGTTCCCCATTCTACCAGCAATCATTTCCTGAGCACCCTGTCTGCCCCTGAATGTGACTCTCACTCAAAAGTATCATGGCAATGCTAGAATTTCGGTTTCTGTCTGACTTCTTTTCAAGCCGGCAGATATAAATCAGGCATTTGGGTTCCGTGCTGAGTCGGGGGAAGAGCCAGGTCCACAGGGCAAAGCAGCAGGACCTGGAGAGAATGAACCAGCACGGGCTTATTGTGCTGTCTGCCCAGCCAGGGGTAAAGACCAAGGCCAAGACTGAAAAAAGGAGCCAGCTCAGCCAAATGCTCCGAGCGCCTGCTGGGACCGTGCCTGCAGATGGCCCTGGGCACACTCTGCCAGGGAGAAGGCCAAGCCGGGAGCCAAGTCCCCATATAGAGGCACCAGGGGAAGGGGCGGAAGCGCCTTCCTAACCAATCCTCAGTGGCCTCAAAGAGGAGGGAGGGGAAAGAGAGGTCACACATTATCTCCCGACTGCTAAATGGCAGGGGCTGCGTTAGAGAAAAGAGCTAAGGAAAAAAAACCCAAAACAATGAGGAAGTTTTTGCTTTCAGCCTGCACCAGTCAGACATCTGTGGTCTCATTTCCCACACCACATGCCTAAGTTCTCCGCATCAGCATTCACACTGTGTGTGCAGGGCTGCGGACAACCACTTGCCCTGGAAGAAGCTTAAGTGGAATAAGAGGCGTGACTTTAAAAACAGCACAAGCCAGGACGAGTTTGATGATTCTCAGACAGTGCTGGCAAAAGCTCTGGCAATGATCCTGTGTCTGGAAGTTCCATTTAAAGAAAAACATCTACAAGTGGAGAGGGTTAGAGAGAGGGTAGATTGGTGGACACATGTGATGGAAATGTAGAGAAAGGTTGTTCTTTTTGGACCATATGTGACCTTTGCAAAATATTGCCCATCTTATATAAGTCTTTCTCGAGGCGCATTAACCAGGTCCCTAGCCCAGCAGATATTTACAGAAGAAATGGGGAAAATCCCTTCATGTTCTTCCAAAATCAAACCCGCATGAATTCTGCTCTGCTGCTAAATGTAGCAACACTGACGTCAGAGGCATCTCCGAAAGCAGGCTCTGCTTCCCCAACCTGACGGCAACCCCGCTGGTTCCTCCGGTGTTAAGCCCATCCGTCTGCACATTTGGTTTGTACCAAATGTAGTTTACACCATAGAGCAGACAGTATGCGCATATTTCTTAAATGGGATTTCTCGTTTAGTTGAATTTTGGTCAGGGCTTTTACCTAAAGTTCAGCTTTCAAATTGCATCAGGCCAACTGAAATGCCGATTCTCTCTCAGTTTTTGCTCACATAGGGACTGGAGTGATGAGTTCTGTCACAGAGTTTTGAACAAATTAACTGCCTAAGTATGAGCCAGAGAAGTTTCCCTTGTCCTCCCTGCAGAAGTCCATCATGGGAGCTAGGAGTGGTTTCCTTCTTGTTGAAACTCTTCCTGAAGCAGGAACTCCTGGCTCTGGACCACAACCACCATATGCAGACCCAGGCCCACCTGCCTGAGGGCTGGGCTCGAGGAAAGGTGTCATAAATCAGACTATGAACTATGACTAACTGCTGTCAAACTGGTCTTTGTTAATTTTTAAGCTTTAGATATGGTTATTTACTGAACATTCTCAGTGGGCAGGACATCTGCAGGAATACTTACTGATTATTTCAATAAAGGTTGTTGTTAGGTTTTTGGCTAACAAAGGAGTCAACACCCCATGGTTTGTCTAGCTAAGTTGGGCCAACCTCCTCCCTGGGGCAGGCAGTTTAGAGGCCCCCGAGGGCCTTGTGGTCCCCCTTCCTCAATGGGCCACTCTGACCGGTTCCTGAAGCCTCATTAACATGATGGATTTTTTTCAGCCTTGGTTTGCTCAGAGTGACTTGTTTTGACACAAATCTGGCAGAGAGGATTTAGGGAAGAGTCTAACCTACCATCCTGTTTTCTCTAGCTAAAGAAACTGTCCCTTAACTGCTGGCGTAATAGGCAAAAGGCAAGTAGTTACCACCATTTTTCAGAATGTATGCCAACACGGGCAGTCTTGCCAATTTGGTTCCTACTTGGTCAGGGAAATTTGCTGTCAGCCACAAGCCTAGAGAGAAAGACTGACCCTCTGTGGCTGATTTGATCTACCCCTTTAAAATCTTCTGAGGTTTTGTGGGAAACCTACTGCTATCAATGTTGGAGAAAAATGTTTTAATGAACCGCCTTAATAATTTATGCCATACATTCTCACACCTGCCGCTCATTTGAATCCCTTGAGGAGTCTTTTAAAAGTAGATTCTTGGGCCTCACCGAAGACAGACCTGAAGCAGAACCTCCTGGGGTGGGGCCTGAAAACCTGTATTGTTAAAGCTCCCTGGGAAATTCTGACAGTCAAGTTTGGGAGCCATGCATTTAAATCAGAAAAAAACTTAGAAATGTCACCACTTTGATATGCACAGTCTTTTATAATATGGCATGAAAATATCTAAATCTTGTAGTAAATAATTCCTACAAGATGGATGTGTGCAAAATAAAAGTGAAACCCATCTACCCACTCAATGTCAAGAGGTTTAACATATACACAGATAAGGACTTGTAAGTAGACTTCACCGTGACAAGAGATAGGCATGCAAAAATAACAGGAAACATTTTTACTTTTGGCCTTTCTTTCTTTCTTTCTTTCTTTCCTCTCTCTCTCTCTCTCTCTCTTTCTTTCTTCCTCCTCTAGTGGAAAACAGCAGCAGCCAGCCCAGTGCTACCTGTTGGCAATTTCCCCTCGCGCAGGCTGTGGAAGCCACTGCCCACAGTTTCCCGTGCTGCTCCCCACAGCCTGTCTGATAAGATCACTTTCACAAGTGTGTGTGACATTTTATCAAAGTTCTTTTCTTCATTTAATTTTTTGGTTTGAGTTTTCCGTTCGTACGTTCTTTAGAAACACAGCCATGAAAACGATCTAATTGAAAACTGCGTCCATGGCCTCGGCTGCATAGTGTGCGAGGTTCCTGTGCCACCTGGGGACTGACAGTGCCCTGCGGAAGACACTGAACCCCACAGCAGCAGTGACAAGCGCCTGTATACAGCGTCACGTAGAAAATAAAGGCCAAGGAATCCAGTTAGAGGCAGAGCAGTGACAGGCAGAGGACTAAAAGGCTGTTTATTTATTTATTTATTTATTTATTTATTTTTTTTTTTAAGGCTGGCGATCCTGCTGCTCTGTCAGACAAGGGAATGCAACGAACATCTTCATCTGTACCTGGATTTGCCTTGCTAATATTCCTCATTGTTATAGAGTTTTGGACTTAGCATACTTATGAGTACAGGTGTACAGGAGTTCATTTCACTTTATTTTCACAACTGCATTGTATTTAGGTATCTGTACTATGTATACACTTTCCTTGTTCAATTACGGGACTTCTAGTTCTGCGGTGTATGTACACTGACGCAGTGAAGGTTAAACCTGCTGTCCCGAGTCACATTTTTAATCAAAGCCTAGAAGTGCCTGGGGTTCTTATTAAAAATGTAGGTTTCTAGAGCTCCCAAATATCAATTAAGTAACTTCTTTGAAACACACACACACACACACACACACACACACACACACGCATTTTAGAAAAATGAAATACAGTAGATGCTGATTATAAATGTAGCCCTCAGGTGATTTTTTTTTTTTTTTTTTCTGAGACAGGATCTCATGTAGTTCAGATTGGTCTTGAACTCACTTTGTAGCCAGGCTGCCTCACTCTCCAGATGATTCTCCTGAGTGCTGGGATTACAGGCATGTATTACCATGCCTGGCCTCATTTCAGGATTTTAAAATAGGGGCACCCTCACCTCTTAGAACAAAGATAAGGTATGTAGACCCTGTCTGACTGTGTACTCACTTGGTGATAGTTGTGTATACTATCAGACTACAAAGCTTCCACAGTGTATCTCTAAAACCCAAGTTAGTCTTGCAGAAACATTTCCTAGAGCCAAAACAAAAATAATTATAGGAAGTAGTGATTTTATTTAGGTTACTGGAATACTGAATTAGATCTCAAAGATCAGCTCCAAACTTCAACATCTAAGCAGATCTCAGATGTAGCAAATTTTAACCACTATAGATCAGTACACACACATCAGAACATGGCATGGGATTTCTGGAAATTATTTTCATCCCTAAGAAACAAAGAAAAACAAATCATATTCAAAAGGCCACCTGAGCTAAGGGAAAAATGAACCTAAGCTGCTGCGCTGGTCTGAAGTAATTTAAAATCCATCACTTCTGTACTGCTATTGTTGATGGCAGCCCACCAAGATGAAAAGTATGGAAAAAAAATTCTTATTATTTCCTCCTCCAAATTAGGGAGAAGAAAATATTTGAGGAAGAAGTACTTGAGCATTAGACAAACTACAACGCTTTACAGATTCCATAGCATTTCATATACTCAAAATTCACTCTTTCTCACTTATTGTACATTTGGTAAGCTGAGCTCTGTCCCAAGTTTATTGAGACAAAATCTGTGTCCCTTAGGAACTCTCAGTAATGGCAGGTACATCATCAGCTATAGAAATGATACCATGTGGTGAACTACAAAGGAAATATTTTTACAAAGACTTATTTGGTTAATGATTTTAGGAAGTAGTTAGGACACACAGTTACTTCCTTATAGCATGAGCTCTTCCCCTAGTCTTCCAAAATGTTTTGGCTTTGAGGAAAATATAAATTAGATATTTTTCTTACTAGAAAAAAAGCTAAGTGATGGCTCAAAGGTATAACATTTCAGTCTTTAATATAAGTCAAGGCAAGTACAAAGTACAACCTTTCTTTGACTTGTCAGGACAAGGTCTGGCTAATAGTCTACGCTGGCCTTGAACTGAAGATCCTCCTACCTCAGGCTCATAAGTGCTGGGAACCAACCTAGGTGTGTGCCACCACACCCAGCTAGCCACATCTAATTTTTAAAAGTTAAGAATATGACTCTCACAGAAAGATAAAATCAACATATTTTAAAAGTATTTGTCTGATGAATGAGAGAGCCAATGTGATGATAAAGTTGGTTCCAAGAATAATTGAAGAGCTGGGAATTCATGGCATTTAAAAAGCATTAGAAAAAAAAATAAAAAGCATTAGAAAAAGATTTTTAGGTTAGATATATACCTGGCTAGTAGCCTACAAGGTAGTAAGACCATATCTTTTGAGGTGATCCTGTCTACCACACAGAAATCTACGAAGTAATGTGTAACTTCACAATGTCTGGGTTCTAATCAAATAGTAAATAGCAAATTCAAACACTGATATGTTCTGGAGATTGATGCTGTGGGCAGGCCATTAAATAAAGCCCCAGAATGACATTGTCAGGACGTGCTCCCCACACATATCTTATTTCTGCAGTTTAAATGTTTTTCTTAGTAACAGCGTAGTGGTTAAGGTCTCAGACACACCAGTAGGATTCTAGGCTCTGGCTCTGTTCACTGGGTGTCCATACTAGCTATGTTAGAATCTTCAAAATCATGCACTGATGAGGGATGAGCTGATTGGTCTTAGGAGGCTTCACAGAGAAAGGGACCAGAAAGCTACATCTTGAAATATGAATTGCCTTTGAAAGATGAGAAGTCACCAGAGAAATTTTATCAGAGTCCCTTAAGCCTTTCTTCCTAAGAGTACTATCTCAGAATTTTTAAATTACTCTTCCTAAGCTTGGCTACAAAGTTCTCTTAGTTGTGAATAATTGTAAGCAAAGATTATCAAAAGCAGAGATAAGAAGCCAATAAAAAGAGGAGACAGAGCAAACCCACAGAAGGCAGGCAGACATTTTTTTTTTTTTTTTTTGCGGTACTGGGGATCGAACTCAGGACCCTGCGCTTGCCAGGCAAGCGCTTATTCCACTGAGCTATATCCCCAGCCCCAGGCAGACATTTAAAGGCGCTCATCAGCAGCCTCAGGCTCCCAGGGCAGGACCGATAACATCTCCACAGCAATAACTGATGCTGAGCATGATGACCCTGGAAATGTGTAATATGCAACTTCCATACCAAAGATTAAAATAAATTTGGTGATTAAAGGAATAACATGCAGCTCAGTTTGCAAGACGCACTTCATTAGTCTTGGAAATTAAAATAATTTTAGTAGGAACATAAGATTATTATATTAATCAATAGAGACATACAGCATTTAAATACTATTTTTCTCTATAAAGAGCTGTTGGTCTAAAGTAAAAAACCAGATCAGTGAAAAGGGTAGTAAAATTTTGTTCTAATTAGAGGGGATGTGGTCAGTGGGAGAATACTAATCCAGCATGTTTAAGGCCTAGGTTTGATCCTCCCTATCACAAGAACAATAACAACCACACCAAAACCAAATTGTGCCAATTGAATCTTAGGACACATAGTCCCTTGAATGAGAAAAAGCCTACCCCGAACCATACCCACATCTCAAGTATCTTGTACTGCCAAGACTGCAAAATTTTTTCTATTAAACATGCCCATCATCTAAGCACCAGTGAAAAACAAAACACCATCTACTAGCTCTGCCACAAAATAACAGGGCTACAGTACTCAGTGAAATTTGTTCCATTTTTAAAAAGTATAATTTAGAACATAACATGGAATTGAACTACTAAAGAGCAGTGTTTTCTTTCACACTCACTGGAAAATTCTAATGCAAGGCAAAGAAGTCTTCTCCAGTTAAGGTCATCTAAGTCATGTAAGACCAAACCACCGAGGTGGGTTGGATGTGATGGCACACATTTGTAATCCCAGCATTTGGGAGGCTGAGGCAGGAGGATCGCAAGTTTGAGCTTTGTCTGGGCTACATAGTGAGATCTTGTCTCAAAAAAACTAACCAGCCAACCAAACCACAAAACAACAGCAATAATAACAACACTTGTAAGGCAAAAAGGACAATGGTGGTAAAATAAAATAATAATTTAAATTCTTGAAATTAAATTATAAAATAAAATATGTAAGTATATGTGCTGTTGAAGTGAGCACAAAATATGTAAGTAACTCTTTTCATTAAGTAGAACATATAAAAGATTTCAGTCCACATTATATTTTTTTATCATTTAATTTTTATCCATAAAAAAGAAAATCAGGAATAGGAGTAGTTAAGATTTTCATCAGGTTAAATTATTTGTTCAAAGACTATAGTTCTGATGATATATTACACCAAAATCTACATTAACAAATGATGTTTAATAGACACTTAAGTGAACACCACACTATAAACCCTTTAAGGCAGACTAATCAAATTTATTCTTTACTTGACAGAAAATTCTTATACCTTGAAATCTTTCAAAGTATGTAATTTATAGAAAATACAAAATAATAGGTAAAGGTATTTGCAATCCAAGTATCTAGAATAAAAAAATTCAACTGTATCATTAAAAATCAGTGCCACTAAAAATCAGTTTTTAAAGTAAAGAAATAAAACTTTTGAGGTGGTTCATGACTAATATAAACAAAGTTTTAGATTAATATCTTCTTAGTACAAAAAATATCTTACATTTTTGGTCTTAAACAAAGAAAATTTTTGTGATTTTGGGAATTTACCATATTTAAAATAAATATATATTGAATTCATATGTGATATGTCTCACTTATTTTTTATAAAGGTGAATATGTGTAGACTACATTTAATGGGCATTCAAAAACTCATAATAAGAATTAATATTTGTACTAAGTACTATAATTTCATTAAAAGGAAGTCATTTGTGAGTTCTTCTTTAAAACTTTTTTATATAGCCTTTTCAATTAAACTACATTATTTTATTTAAATACTTTACCTAAAAATTTCATCTTGTAAATACAACAGGATCAGAGAACTAAAGACTTTAAGAGCTAGAAGAATCTTCACTGTATGGTCATTACATGGGGGTCTCAAACTTCAGTTTGCATCACAAGTCCACAGTGCTAGAGTGGAGCCCATAAGTTCCTACCCAAATAAACAGGGAACCCACACCTAGCCCAAGATGGCTGTCATGCACATGGTCTACGGATCCCTGGGAGGAACAATACTCCTGCAGTGTACTCCATTTTCTCCCTAAATCTAGAGTTACACAAATCTGCCAGTGCAATGACACTGGAGACACTGAAGATTAAAGAACTGACCTGCTTCCTCTGGTATTTGTTTATCAGATTCAAAAACAAGGCGTAACATCTGGAATCACTGGCCAGCGCTGTACAGCAGTCATGGTAAGAGGTTAGTTTGCTGCAGAAATGCCAAATGGGAAAACAAAAATAAATTTTATTTTTCTATCAAATTATTTTAAACATTTTAAATTTTTTATTAGCACTTTTGCAGTACATAGATGATGACATTTGCCATAGGGAGCTGAAACACATGTGTAAGACTTCTTAATTCTTTTTATGTCTCCCACCCCACATCTTGGTCTTTTTCTTATTCTGTAAAATTCAAGTGCATACAGTTATTTTAAATGTGGCTCTTCAAAGTACTGCCCAATTAATAAGAGGGTCATGAAACACTCCTTACGCCGGTCTATAAAGAGGCTTGCTGTCTGCTCTGGATTCTGGGGGAGAGTGGAGCAGGAAAAGTAAGCAGGTCCTGAGAAAAACAGAAGCCAGAAGACCTTGATACCTCTACATGGTGTGAATTCACATGACCCCATGTGGCTTAGAAAACACAAGAAATTTACACCACAGCTGACTGGATCCCAGTGAATTCCTTCGTACTCCACAAGAAGCAAATGTACAACTGCTCTAGTATGCTAGGCCAGTAGTGCTATGGTGATACCAAGAAAAATAGGCCCTCAGGCAAAAAGCCTTGAAAATAGCCTCAAAATTTGAAAGGAAACAATAAAACCTACAAGGTAATACTGACAAGCCCACATCAAGTTGGGAGATGTTCATAAATTTCTTACTAATTGATAGATGAATAGATAAATCATAATTAATATTTTTTAAAAATTTGACTATGTACCAAGCTATACACAAGTCTCAATAAATTTTCAGAAAACTGGTATCTTATAGGCCGTATCCTCTGGTGAAAAAGTAACAGGGAGCAATGGTGCCCACCTGTAGTCTCAGCAATTGGGAGGCTGAGGTAGGAGGATCCCTTGAGTCCAGAAGTCTGAGATCAGCTTAGACAACATAGCAAGATCTCATCTTTAAAAAAGGTGTACTTTAATTAGAAGTCAATTTTAAAAGTTTATTTTAAAACATACTGTTAGAAATTTAAAGCCTTATATCTACAGGTCAAAGAAATAAAATCTAAAAATACTTAGATCTGAATAACAAATACTGTAAATTAAAATTTTTAAGATGCAGCTAAAGCAGTATTCAGAGGTAAATGTATAGCCTTAAGAAGACCATAAAGGAAAAAATTGAATTTTTAATGAGAACAAAAGAAAAATGTAATACAGAGAGAAGAAAAAAATATAATGTGGAGAGTTACAAAGAGGATTAATAAGAGCAAGAGGACTAAGATAGAAACAGACACGTAATGAAGTGGCTCAAACAATCTGTTAGCTCATTTCAAAAACTAATAAAACTCACAAACCTTTGGCAAGACTCATTTAGAAGAAAAGAGATATGTCATAAATAATCAAAATTGGGAGCCAGGCCTGGTGGCATATGCCTGTAATTCCAGCACTTGGGAGGCTGAGGCAGGAGGACTGCTGTGAGTTTAAAGCCAGCCTGGGCTACAAAGTGAATTCAAGGCCAGCCTGAACTGCATAGTGAAATCCTGTCTCACAAAGACAAAGAAACAAACAAACACTTTGGGAATGAAAATCAGTGCTAACAACAAAAGGCAGTTAACACAATGGTTCAAAGTATTCTAGAGTCAGAACAACTGGCTTGAACAGCGGTAGCCCTACAACTCGCTGTGCTGGTCTTAGGAAAACTACTGCTGCTTGCTCACCCCAGTCTCCTCTCAGATCAAATGAGCACCATCGCACAGCACCTATCTTTGGAAGTTGTAAGGGTTCCATGAGTCTGTATTTAGGAAGTACTCAGCATATTGTCCAACATCTCCTAAGTACCATACAAGTATTTTTTAAATAAATAAAATAAAAGGGAACCTAATTAGGGATGTCACAGAGATTAAAGGGATAATATGTAAAAGAACATTTGAAGCAATTTAGTATTACTTAAAAACTATAGCTTTTGAAATGGAACCAAATAGAAATAAGAGATATGACTAGCTATGCAACCACTAAAGAAATGGAATCAGTCAGGCACGGTGGCACATGCCTGTGGTCCAGCTACTCAGAAGGCTGAGGCACGAGGACTGCTTGACTCAGGAGTTCAAGGTCAGCTTGGGTAACACAGTGAGACTCTCTCTCTCTATCTCTCTCTGAGAGAAAAGAGGGGAGGGGAGGAGGAGGCAGAAGGGAGACGAGGGGAGGAGAAGAGAAAAGGAAAGAGAAAAATAACTAAAGGGATTGAACTGTGAACAATACACACACACACACACACACATGCTCACACACACACGC
>PVLD010009322.1:0-77661 GCA_004027595.1 Dinomys branickii
TGTATTTCCTCAATTGTTTTTGTATTAACAGAAGTGAAGATAACTTTATATTATACAGCATCCAGTGCAAATTCCTTACTATCTTCTCTATAATTTGGTATTTCCTTTAATGTTTTTGTGTTAACTAATATGAAGATAACATTATGTAATACAACATCCAGTGGTAATTCCCTACTATATTCTGTATAATTTTGTATTTCTGTATTGTTTATGGCTTATTCTGGTTCATATGTCTCCATTCTTTTGTCTTTAAAATAAAATTTTTAAAAATAAATAAATAAATAAAGCCTGGAATCAACATGGCAAAATATTCCTTCGGATTTCAAAGGAGAATGTGCAGACGCATCAGGCTGCTCTAAAGCCAGCTGAGAGCCTCGCTTGTAGAAAGCCCCTTCACCTTTAAACCTGTCACTTTCCCTCCCTCTGGACTGAGGCTGTGTGAGCATGTGGAGCTGATGAGAAGCTGTGTAATTTTAGTGAACATGGGAAAAACTGCAGTGATTTCCAATCCCCTCAGAAGCATCCAAGTACAAAGCCAACATGAGCAATGTGGAAACCTACCGTGTACTTAAGGGAAGAACTCACCCTGGAGTGGAGACCTTTGTATGCAAGGAAAAAGTGAAAGGCTCCCACACTCCCAGTGGTACTAAAATCCAGGAAAGAATTCACACTCAGAAGAAACTCCATGTACATAAGCCATGTGGAAAAGGCTTTGTTGCTAGGTTTACATTTCATAGACAAAGAAAACCCACAGAGGTGTGAGGAAGCCTGCATAGGTAAGCAATGTGGGAAAGCCTTCACCACACGGAATTATTTTAAAATACATGAAAGAACTCACACTGGGAGGAAGCCCTATGTATGTGAACAATGTGGAAAATGATTTGCTCAGAAGTCTGCATTTCAAAGATGTGAACCAACCCACACAGGTGAGAAAGCCTATATATGTACACAATGTGTGAAAGTCTTCAGTACACTGAGTTACTGTAGAATACATGAAAGAAACCACACTGAGGATGTACCATATGTATGTTGGAAATGTGGAAAAGTGCTCAGTACACTGAGTTACTGTAAAATTCATGAAGGAATTCACACTGGGGAGAAACCCTATTCAGGTGAGCATTGTGGGAAAGCATTCACTACACTGCATTATTGCAAAATACATGAAAGAAGTCATATTGGAGAGAAATCATGCATGTGACAAATGTGGAAATGCATTCAGGACCCTGAATTATTTTACAACATATGAAAGAATTCACACTGGCGAGAAACCCTATGCATGTAGGCAATGTGGGAAATCAGTTAACAAAGTAACTTTAAAACCCATGAAAGAACTCACACTAGATACTAACGCTGTATGTGTAAGCAATGTGGGAAAGATCCACTGCTCACCATTGTCAAACAGATGGAAAAGCTCAGGCTGAGGAGAAATCTTATGCAGCTAGGCAATAAGGGGAGGAGAGGGATTCACTACACACAGATGTTACCAAAAACACGAGGAAACTTGCCCTGGGCAGAAGCCTTTTGTGTGCAGTGTGGGAAAGGGGTTCTGCATGTACAAGTATTGTCAAAGACGTGAACTCAGATCAATAATCCTGTGCAAGTAAACTGTAGAAACAGTTTTGATGGTGAGTCCTCAGGCATCGATCTCACTGAATTATAATTCTGAACATAAGCAATGTGGGGAAATACTCTGAACAGCTTGTATCTGCTACGTGAGAGAGGTCGCCCTGGGGAGAAACTCTGTATTTAAGCCTATTTGGAAAATCCTGGGTAAATTTCTCCTCGAGGAGACACCTGTATAAGTGTAATGAAAATTTTAGTGTATTCCCTCCTACAATTTCCAAAAGATACACTCCCAAATGGAGATACCTACAATGTATTCCTTCTGGGTTCTTAAGTAAATCAATTGTAAAAAAAAAAACAAAAAAAACCAGTATAATAATTAATCTTCTATCTTGTTTTGAAATTCTGTATCTTTTAATTCTTTAAAAAAGAGCAAAAAAATCTACAGCAAAATCCAAAAGACTGCGTTTTACACCTGTGTTTTAGGGTTTCAGAAACGCTTACGCCGCATCTTTCCCAGGTCAAGTGGGGTTACCAGGTGGAGCTGCTGGGAGAGCCCTGCTGGTGGCCTCACCCTCATGCAGGGCGGTGCTTCCAGCTGCTGATGGCCTCTGCTCGCCTGGCCTTCCCAGGGGCTTCTCCACCTTCCGCACCTAGCCCCTCCGCACCCTCATCACCCGGCCCCTCCACTCACCTGGCCCGCGATGTAGATGGGAAGGAAGATCCAGGACAACATCAGCACAGAAAACAAGCCCTGCCAGAGAGAGTGCAGTCAGTATTCGGCTCCTAGCTCCTGAGAAGGCACTGCCTTAGATTTCTCCTCTGCCTCCGGAGGTAACCAGGCCTGAGCTCCACCTCTGCTTTAGACTCTTACTTGTTGAGTAGTTCCTATTCCCTGGCCTTCATATTTGGATTTTTTAAATAGAAGAGAGCCACGGGGGTCGGATTATACCTATGCTCCCAGCCTCTTGGGAAGCTGAGGCAGGAGAAGCTCTTGAGCCTAGAAGTTTGAAGCCATTGGACAATATGGCAAGACCCTGTCCTAAGAAAATAGAAACCAAACAACCAAAGGCAAAATCAAAAAACAATACAGAGGAGAGGGTTAAATAGAAAAGGAAAAAGTAATAGGTTTCCTAAATGCCACACCCCACTCCCTTCCATTCAGCTGCACTTTCTCCTTTCCTAGCGGCCAGTTAAAAGAAAGTGGTGGGAGGCTGAGGCAGGAGGATCAAAAGTTCAAGCCCAGCCCGGGCAACTTAGTTGAGACACTGTCTCAGAACAAAAAATAGTAAAAGGCTGGAGATGTAGCTCAGTGTCATAGGTTCAATCCCTAGTACTGCAAAAATGAAAAGCAAGACAAAACCACACCCCAAGGCCGTGAAGCCCAGGACCAAAGACCCAGCCAGAGCCAGGAGCCTCGGCAAGGGTGCCCCAAGGGTTGGCCCTGCTTCTTGTGAGCTGGGGCATCTGTGCTTCGCTAGTCCTCCACAGGGAGGCCATCACAGGGCATTTACTGAATGTCGGACGCCCTGTGCACCTTCTGTGGGCACGAGCGTTAGTGCCCACAATGGCTGTGTGGCAGGTGCCATTGGTCCCCTTCGGTGCACAGGAAGATGAAGCCGTGTGAGTGACTCACCCGAGCTCACACCATTTACACGTGTTGAGCCAGGATGCGAAAGCGGGTGACCTGGTCCAGTATGTGACCGAATTCCATGACGTGACAGTGCACGTAACAGATTTAATCTGTGCCTGGTAGAGGGTAAGCATTTAAACAGTGGCAGTTAGCCAGGCGTGGGGGTGCCCACCTGTACTCCCAGCGCTCAGGAGGGTGAGGCAGGAGGATCGCTGCAAGTTTAAGACCAGCCTGGGCTACAAAGTGAGCTCAAGGCCAGCCTGAACTGCATAGTGAGACCCTGTCTCAAAAAGACAAAAGCAGTCACTGAAGGTGAAAGCCATCCCTAATAAGCACAAAGCCCTTTCCCAGGAGAAGCCAACCAGTGTGAATCCTGCTTTGTAGAAAAAAACCTGTATAAATTCTTTTGGGTAACTCCAGGGAAGAAAAAAAATTCAAATGCCACTGTGCTATGTGATTCTTTTTACAGTCAGGCAGGCCTTGAATTTGGGATTTTCCCGCCCCAGCCTCATAGGCAATGTGCTGCATCCCCACCCCCAGCTCTGAGCAGTACAGTTTGCATAATGGCCAACTAATGTCTAAAATACACAGAAACATCCTGCGGTCCTATGATGGTTTCTTTTCTCTGTACCCACATACTGGGGAGGACAACCAGGTGTCAGGAGAACTGAGGCTGACAAGTCCAGTTGAATTTGGTGGGCCAAGGGCACCCTTGAAGTGTTCTGTTTGCTTTTCCAAAAAGTGCTATTCTAGCTGGGTATGGTGCCACATGCCAGTGACCCCAGCTACTTCAGAGGCTGAGGCAGGAGGGTTGCGAGCTTGAGCCCAGAATAGGCAACTTAGTGACTTAGCGGGATCCTGACTCAAAATAAGAAATGGATAAAGAGCTGGAACGTAGTTCAGTGGCAGAATTCTTACCTACTGTGTGCAAGGCCTGGGGTGCAGCCCTAGAATTCCACTCACAAAAAAGAGGGTATTCTATGTTTTTTTAAGTGCAGGGCCTTCACACTTTCCCTCCACAGCCCCCTATCAAGTGGAGGTGAGAAGCCCCTGTCCAGGGTCAAATACTTACATTAAACTCATAAGCAGTCACAGAGATGCCCACGGATGCGCCCGACCCTGCCAAGCCAATGAAATGTCCACTTCCAATGTTGCTGGCAAACAAAGAGGCCCCCACCTGCGGGGAGAGGATGCGTCAAAGGATAGGACTGGGGCAGAAGAAGTGAGGAAGGCAGGGCCACACCAACAAGACTGTTTCCCTCTGTCTTACTTCCACCAATTGGAGACTGTTACAAAGATAGGCAAATAGACAAGGCCTGGAATCTGAACTGCGCCTCCTAGGGGATTCATTGCACAGCTTGAACAGCTGTGTGCAGCGTCCCTGGAAGGCAGAGTGACAGGTGCTGTGGCAGTGTCAGGCGGGGAGCTCTGAGGGTGACTGGCTTGGGTGTGATACGGGGTGCCCCAGCCTGGGTGTGGGGGGCGCTGCCCAAAAGGCAGGTATCTTGGATGGAATATAAAGGTGCAGAAGCTGGGCGTGGCGCCGCAGCCTGTAATCCCAGCACTTAGGAGGCTGAGGCAGGAGGATCACCGAGTTCAAGGCCAGCCTGGGCTACACGTGAGATCTGTTTAAAAAAAAAGAGGCTGCACTGCTACTTTGTTGCCTTCTGCCTGCCATGGACTGTTCCTCCCTGGCGCCCTCGCTCATGCTGGCCTGCCTTGGGGTCGGCCAGCTGTGGACTGAGACTGCTACGCGCTGAACCAAAAGAAACCTCTCTTCCCTTGGCTTTGGGTGTTGGGCGCTTTGTCCCAGCAACGAGAGGGGCAATGAGGACAGCCGGTACCACGGAAAATGCTCCAAGGAGGAGAAGCGGCTGCCTGTGCCGCTCCCCAGCCCGGCTTCTAACTTAGCAAGGGAGACGGCCCTCCTGGGAGGGTGCTGGCTGGGCAAGTTCCTGCTGGATTGGGTGCGAGGTAGACGTTTTCAATCAACTCAGGACAGCAAGGCAGGCGCGACAGGAGCTACAGACCAGAACTTCCGGCACTGCTTGGGAAGGTGGTAAGAGCAGTGGGATCCGTGTGTTTGAAGCCAGGAGCGCAGAGGGGATTTGAGGAAGATTAATGGCAATGTGTCTTTTACTGCAGTGATTTTCTAAAAAAAAATTTATACATTCACCACATTTTTCACTCATACCTTGTATGATGTATTTAAGAGTTGCGTCTATTTCCCCGAGTGTTGAAACCGGGAAAGTGTTCAACCTGGGCCAGTGATACCGCCTCTCCAGGGAATGCCGGGTGGGAGGAGTCTGCCGGTGCCTTGGACTGGGGACAGGGAAGTCGGGGAGGTGTATACAACAGGGGAAGAGGTGTGCTGAGCCATGGACTTTTACCACTGCTGTCTGCTGAAAGAGGAAGGTGATGTGCAGACCATACGTGGAGGGGACAGGACGGGGGCAGGGGGAAGGGGGAGGGGAGGGGAGAGAAGAGCTGGAAGAGGAGGAGCGAGCAAGAGAACTCTGAGGTCCTGTGCCGCCTCCTGGCCTCCCAGCCTCCAACTGAGCTACGTGTCTACCCTCCACCCTCGCTGCCTTAATTACTGTAGGTTTGTAGTTGACTTCTGAAGTCTGAAAATAGGAATCCTCCAATTTTGCTCTCTCTCAAGTTTGTTTTAGCGGTTCTGGGACAGATTCCTGCATGAAGAGGTACTGGCTACTCATTGGCCACAAAAATGTTAAAACCCTTAACAGCAGAGCTCCTAAAGACCCCCCACCCATCTCACCAGTACGTCACAGACAGCAACAAGCCTTTGCCTCCTAGACAACATGGACCGCAGTTAGAGATTGAATATCGGCACTTAAGTGTCTTCAGAAGCAACTTTTTTCATATGGTTCTGGAAACTGAACCCGGACATTTCCCCCTTGCACATGTTAGGCAAGCACTCTACTACCGAGCTACATCCCCAGCTCAAAGAAGTGACTTTTCAGTTAAACCAGACAGCACTTACTGGCCACCACACCATGTCACCTCCAGCCAAGAAGTAGCCTTTCACCGTATCTCTCTTGGTCTTCACAGTGGACTGAAATGAAGACAGTAGATAAGGGTAAGAGTTAGCAATCGGAGGCATCCCCGGAGGGAGTAGGAGACAGATTGTCAAGTTATAGGTCCGATGAGCCGGATTTGGAGGTCAAATATATATTCTTTACCTGCAGATTTTAGGAAAACGTTACTGTGACTGTCTCTAAGTGAGATGTAAACTGTTCTAGCCAGTGGAGGCACTACCACTCCCTGCTCCACACATTTGTGATAACATGTTACGGTTTGTGTCCAGATGTCCCCCAGAGCCTCATGCAGTCATGGGGCGGGTTTCTAGAGTTTTTGACTGACAGTCCACTGGGATTATGGGTGTGAGTGCTACACCCACCCTTTCATGTAGTCTGCATACAATATAAGGGAGAGAGAGAAGCTTGCTTGCTGCAGCTCCTCCCTTTTGTTCCTGTTGCTTTGCTGTCTTCCACCACCATGAACTGTTGCCCTCTGTCATGTGCCACTCTGCCTTGGAGCCAGCCACTTACAGACTGAAACCTCCACAGACTGTGAGCTAAATAAACCTTTCCTTCCATCACTTTGGGCGTCAGGTATTCTGTCCCAACAACAGGAGGACAGTAACTAGACACCTCCTTGGTTTCCCTATATACTTGAGCTTCAGACTCCTGACTTCTCTGTGGCAGCTCGTGGTGGATGTTACTTCGTGTTTACTATGTTCCCACGCTGTGCTGACATTTTGTAAACATTAGCTCAGTGTGATGCTCACTAACCTCTCCTAGAGGCTGAGGGTCACATCCTCCTGGTCCATTCATGCTCGGGTAACAAAACACCCGAGAGTAAGTAATTTACAAACACCAGAACTTTACTGCTCACAGTTCAGGAGGTGGGAAGTCTGCAATAAGAGGGCTTATAGGTCTGGTGACTGTGAGAGATGCAGTGTGGGCCTCATGAACCTTCACGCAGTGGGAGATGGGACCAAATGCTGGCTGATTGCCCTGATCTTTTATAAGACACCGGCCCTTACAGCCCAAGCTCCATACCTGCTCACCTCCTGGGTGCCTCAGGTCGTGACGCTGTAGTGGTCATTTAGTTTCAGCAGTCGGGGAAATATAAGTAATTCTTAAATCATACAAGGTATGAGTGATAAATGTGAATGTGTAATTTTTTTTTTTTAGAAAATCACTGCAGTAAAAGATACATTGCCATTAATCTTCCTCAAATACCTTCTGCATTCTTGGCTTCAAACTTTACCAATCGTTCTTGCCACTTTCCCAAGCAGTGCTGGAAGTTTTAGTCTGTAGCCCCTGCCCCACCTGCCTTGCTGTCCTGAGTTGACTGAAAAGGTCTCCCTTGCATCGTTATTCTGACTTGAGAAAGGACAGGAAGTTACGAGTTGCCAGATCCGGTGAATGATTGGATGAGAACACACTGTGATGCTCTCAAGAGGCTTTCCATTGGACGGCCCTTGGCACCACCAGTCACCACAGTTTTGATCACCTTTCCTAAAGACACTCATGAAAGAGGACTCCAGAACTCCTTCAGAAAGTGGCAGGGATGATGGGATAAGTGTGTTCCGGGTGAGTGGGAGGATTTTAAGGACTGATGATAATGTCTTTTACTATACTAAGTTTTTAAACAAACTTAAGTGTATATTTTACCACAGTTCATATTATGTACCGGTGTAATATGCCTGTCCAGCCTCATTCAGTATGAGCTGTATACCAACTATATACTGAGATACTGTCCCGCATAAGTTTGACAGAAAAGAAAAAGTTTGACAGTATGCTGGTGGTAAGGATGGGATAAAAACGGGGCTTTTCATGCATTGCTGTTTCACATGCTGATTTGTCCTGTGTCTAAGGAGGGTGGTTGAGTGTGCCCTAACCTGCAAAGTGGACACTGCTGTCACTGGCTAGCATAAATCCTTTACCCTGATAAACCTATTATAGTATATTTATCTTACATTATAGCTGCACTCCAAAGTAGTGTAGCTGTAAGGGGTGGTTTATCACAGCATTGACAGGGAAGAAATCCAAATAACCCTCAGCAGGGATTGGGAAATAAGGTACAAGGACAATTAGAATACTGCACAACTTTCAAGAAGAGGAAGCTTTTACAGTGTGTATTGATACGAAAAGATACCTCAGAGACACTGGTAAGTGAAAACTACAAAGAAGATACCCCAGAGTGGGTAGTATTTGCATAAATGAAACCAGGAGGATATCCCAAGTTACAGCGTTAACAAGCTAACGACAGTGGTTCCCTTTGCAGACACAGGTAATAGTAAGATTTGATCCTGGATGGCCTATGCTATTTTATTTTTGAACTGTGTGACAGTATTGCCCTTAAATTTTTTTCTTTAAATTAAAAAAAGCATAGGTTCCAAAGAGTGGTTCTTATTCCAGCTCTAACTTATAAAATAAGGAACTTAAATTATTTGTGGGGGACAGGTTACTGAGGACGGAATCGAGGACCTCATGCAAGCTAGGCAAGTGCTTTTCCAGTGAGCTATGTCCCCAGCTCTAGGAACTCAAATTCTTCGAAGACCAGTTCTTTTATTTTTAATTTGGAAAACACCTGTAGTGGGCTGGGATATAGCTCAGTGGCACAAACCACCTGCCTGGGAAGTGCGAGGTCTTGGGTTCAATTTCCAGTACCAAAAAAAAAGCATGGTGACTTCCTTAGAGGGACCTGAGCAAATTCCAGGAGGTAAGTGAGATGCTTAACCCACTGCCTGTCAATACCCGATGTATTTAATTTTGAAAATTCTGATTATCCTACGGTCTTGTGCTCGTTCTTCCTTCTCTCAGTATCTTATCTCCAAAGTGATGAGGTTACCTCTGGACTCCTACCTACCCTCTGTAGCCTGGCTTACCCATAGTCCAACAGCCAGGACAAAGAGGAAGTACAAAACCAGCACAGCGATGTCACCTGGCTCCAAGCTCTTCTGGGGAAAAGGCTCCAGGGGATCCAGCTGTGGAGACGGAGGGCTGCTGCCGCTCTCCATGGTCCTGAATCGGCCCTCTCGGTCCTGGGAAGGGCAAACACGTGTCAGAGAGCAGATGCCAAGATCATTTTGCTGGTCTGGCTGTAGCTGCCTCTCCAGGCACCTGAGGAGGAGGACCCCATGCCGGGGGTGTGACGGACAGACCTTGAGGAAGACGCATCCACCCACTCATTCATTTACAAAGATATCACAGCTCATGCTTAGTGTGTTCTTGTTGTTGGTTTTTGTTTTTGTTTTGTAACCAGCCCACTCACTTGGCAAAGTATGACGGTGGGCGAACAATGTAGGCAGTTTCAGTACCCTTTTCTACTTCCTAAACGTGTCCCAGAGTGAGAGGAAGAGGAGATGCACAACTTGGTTCCCATCTCTAAGGTGTCTCACACCTGAGTGAGGCTCATAACACACACCACAGTATCGTTCTTGTGCTGAGCATGCCCATAAAACTGCATATGTTTAACACACACCCATGTGACACCTCCTACATGCCAGGCCTTATTCTGAGTGTGCACTAACCCGCAAAGTGGACACGACTGTCACGACCGTCCTCCAGGGGACGGTGAAGCAAGCATAGGGAAGCAACTTGACTAAAGTGAGGCTGGGGTTTGGATCCACATGGTCCTGCTTCAGCATCCACACTTTGAACCTCCTTCCTAGGCTCTTGGTGCACTGCATTTCCATGGCAGTATGAGAGACTCCTGTGGTGGACAAGACGCTGGCTCTAAAGTTTGTATCTCACCATCCATGCTTGTGTGTTGTTACATAGAAAAGGACAATGACACTTACAGATAGTAATGAGGTTGTGGTCAGCTACCTTAACAGTAGGGAGTTGCCCAGATGCAAACTGACCTTAAAGCAAGGAGAGGCAAACAGGGCAGAGTGGCGCATGCTTGTAACCCAGAGCACTCTGGGAGGGTGAGGCAGGAGGATCACAAGTGCAAGTCCAGCTTGAAGCAACTTAACAATTTAGGGAGAACCTGCCTCAAGATAAAAGGGACCGATGATGTAATCGCCAGTAGAAAGGCCCAGGGCCAAAACTGAAACCAAATCAAAACAACAAAAGAACAGTTAGCCAGGTGACCTGCGAGAAGGACAGAATTAGCTAAGGGACCTGGGTGAGGACAGAGTTGCCCCAGTGAATTGGGTGGACCTGATGCAATTACAATAGAAAGCAGGATCTGGAAACAGAACTGAGCAAAGGCAGTGTGGGAAGGTCTCGCCCAACACTGCTAGATTGCAAGGGGGGTGCCCAAGCCCTTGACCCAGGAATGCAAGTGGCTTCTAGAAGGCAGATTAGGTGAATTCACGGCATTCAGACAGAACGCAGCCCTGCTGATAGCTTGATGTTAGCCCAGGAAATCCATTTAGAACTAGCGATCTCCAGAACTGTAGGATGGTGAATTTGTGCTGCTTGAGCACCAAGTCTGTGATAATTAGTTACAATAGCAACTAGAAATGACCAGAACCCCAGGGTAATTTTTTATTATAAGCAATGAGGTAGTCAACGTACATATTCCATGCTGTGTCAGCCCATGGATTGAGGAATAAGAAGACACAGTCCCTGCCCTCTCTGATATGTAGCCCTGAGATGGGACAATCTGTTAACAATACCAACCCAGTGTGGTAGTTTGGGTAGTGCAGGTGCATGGAGTTAGTTCTTAAGAATTCAACCTGAGGAGTCGCACATCTGGCTCCAGCCTGTATCAGTCTGAGAAGGTGGACAAATTCTTTAACATCTACAAAATGGTGCAATCAGAGTTTATGCTTCTCAGATTGCTGTCAGCTCATGCCTTGGACATAGGGAACATGGCATCTGCACTGAGGCTGTATTCAAGCCGGGTATGGTGATGCACACCTGTAATCCCAGCACTCAGCAGGCTGAGGCAGGAGGATCATTGCAAGTTTGAGACCTGCTCTCGGGTACAAAGTGCGCTCAAGGCCAGCCTGAACTGCATAGTGAGACCCTGTCTCAAAAAGACAAAAAAAAAAAAAAGTATTCAGTACACTGTGGCCCTACTACTATATTCTATTTATTTACTGTGCATTTCTGTGTGCTAGGAGGTGCAGCGAGGGAAGGGTCACGTAACTGCACATGGAGGAATCCAAAGGGCACCACAGGAGCCAGATGTGAAAGGTGAACAGGATCTCACACGGATGAGTGGTCCAAGAAGCTACACACACACACACACACACACACACACACACACACACACACAGGTGTGAGTAAGCATCCCCTGTGTAAGGGGTCTCTGGATTCTTGCCTGAGCATTAAGTGAGGCTCAGGGAGGTAGCGGGAGAGGGAAGGTCAGATATGAAGGAACCAGATGCGTCCAGCCCTGTGAAAGTTTCCACTGGGCTTTATTAAGGTCAGGGCTTTCCGCTTGTCAGGTGTCATTCTCTGTTTTTATGGCGAATGTTTTGTAACTCCCTTTTACTAGGTACTGAAGGGAAATGCATCGCTAGACCTACTTACGTATACAATTGAAAAATAAATCCAGCTCTCAAACTGGTGTAAAAGAGAAGTAAAAGCAGATCAGTTCGTGATAAAGAATTAGTGGCACCGGAGTAGCCAAAGGATATCATGCTTTCAATAAGGACGTGAAGCTTTCAGTTATTGTACAGAATAAGTTTAGGGTTTAAGAAGAAAATGGGAAGCCACTCCATTCCCGAAGCATAAGGTAAAGAACAAGGGTTAAAACTGTCTGCTGGGTGCAGTGGCACATACTATCAGTTACATGAGAGTCTGAGGCAGGAAGATCGCAAGTTTGAGGTCAGCCTGGGGAATTGAGGGAGACTCTAACTCAATTTAAAATTTAAAAAGAAAGACAGTCTCTGAGTATTTTACAGAGAGCTGGACATGGTAGCGCATGTCTGTAATCTCAGTACTACTCAGGAGACTGAGGCAGGAGATTTTTTTAGTTCAAGCCCAGCCTGGAGTACCTAGTGAGACCCTGTCTCTTTATAAAAAATTTTTAAAAAGCCAAACACTTCAGAGGGGTAACCTCACAATGTAAACTAAAGTCTGCACCAAATGTTTAAATGTACAAACATGTTTTGTGGCTTTTAAATATTGTGAAGGTCAAGTGACTGTCAAATGTACCACCCATTGGACTTAAGAGAAAATCCTCTGAATAATATTTGAGATAACTTTTGTGAACATGCAGAGCAAATACATAGCTGGGAGTTAACAATCTCGACCCTGGTTATTCACTGGTGTCTCATGTGGGGGAGGGAAGCAGGTCCTAGACTCAGGGAGTGACAACCTTCTCTGTAGGGCACCTCTCGCTTCCATCCGCTGAATGTCAGAGGCACTTCCCGGTCTCCGAGACCCTGAAAATGCTCTTGTAAATCTCCAAACGCTACAACCTGCTGCTGCTTCCTAAACAGGGGACTTTGGCAGAGGAAGGGCAGCGACCAGCCCTCCCCGCCCTGTCCCCGCCCCACGCCCAGACAACCCTCGGCCCGCCAGGCACCGAGAGCGGTTGGGAGCCGCTGCTCAAGATAAACAAGTTATTCATCACCGTGCTGGGGGGCGGTTGGCACTGCTGCTGGGCGCTTGAGTCCCAGGGAAGTGGGGCCCTGAGGGAAATGGGCAGGTTGGCTGCCTCTTGGTGCCAGGAGGAGCATCTATGGGCCAGAGATGCTGTGTCCAGCACGGTTTCCCAGTCCAAGCCCTGCCCATGGCACTAAGGACGCCCTGGTGGGCACTGGGTTCTGTGTGTCCTCTCACTGCACCTCCTCGCCCTGTGAGGCACACTCGTCACACTTGAAGTGACCTGGCTTCAGGTCCCAGAAATGCCAGAGGTGGGATTTGAACCCAGGGCATCAGTGTGTTTTCCATACCAGCTGCCCCATCTTCCTCCCTTCTGACCTCTCCTCCTACCCTCCCTCTCTGGTTTTTTCCATGAGTAGCTACTAGGCGCCAGCTGTGTGTGAGCTGTGCGTCCGGCTCTGTGCTAGCTCTGGGAAGCTCAGTGGGACATCTATTAGGTGTCAGGCACACTGCTGCCTTCTTAGGTTGTCTCTCCTGCCCCATGTGTACCCAGGGCTGCTCAGCACCTCTGCCCCCACCCAGGTGGACCCAGGCAGGCCCGGCTGACGGTGGGCTGTGTGCTCCTCCCTGAGGTCCTGGCTGACGTCCACTCGGACTGGGACAGGGCGGTTAAGGGCAGTGGTGTGTGACAAAGGCTTTGTGTCCTTGAGGTGGTCCACTGGCCAAAGCAGAAAAGGAACCTCAGTCAGGCAGGGACGGCATCCCACTTCCCTTGGCCTGTTACACAGTTTGCTATGGGAGATGTGGAAATTTTCCACAGCGCAGCGCGAGGGAAAAAATCAGGAAAACAGGTTCACAGGCCAAGGGCCACAGCTGGGGGCACACATGGGCCTCTGCCAGCCCCGTGTACACGCCCACTGGCAAGAGGACATCAGGATTTGTGACTTTTGTGCCTCTGAAACATGTCACTGAATAAAAGGAAGGAAATCAATGAGGCATCACTGACAGTGTGATGCCAGCTGCGGGCATCTGAAACATACATACACAAAGGGCTGCATTTTGCTTGGGCACTGGTAAGCGTGCTGGTGAGCATCCAGCATATTACAGGGTGGCAGGAACTGGACTGGGGTCTTTCGTCTTCCCCTCCCTCTCCCTTTCTCTCTCTGCCCCCTCCTTTTTTGAGACAGGGTCTCACTATGTAGCTCAAGCTGGACTTGAACTCACTACGTAGTCCTGGCTGGCCTCAAACTCGTGGCAACCCTCCTGCTTCAGTTTGCCAAGCACTGGAATTAGAGGCATGCATTCCCACATGTGACAGGTCCCAGCCCTGCTTCTTCCACACTCTGATCTTGGCCAGAAACCTCTCTGAGGGTCAGTGTCCCCATCTAAAAACATGGGGACGATGATCAGATGGTGGGAGAAGGGAACCTCCTACACTGTTGCTGGGAATGTAAACTAGCACAAGCACTGCGGAAATCAGTGTGGAGAGTCCTCAAAAAATAAAAATAGAAACTCAATTAGACCCAGCTATTGCCTCCTGAGTATCTTCCCCCAGGGTTCCATGTGCACAGCAGCACAATTCATAATAGCTAAATCTTGGAAGCAGCCTGTGTGTCCATACACAGATGAATGGATACAATGTGATGTTTACATACAGCGGAGTACTATGTTATAAAGAAGGATAAACTTGGGTTCATTTGTGGGGACACGGGCGCCTTTAGGCCAAAGTGTTCAGTGAAATACATGAGCCACGCAAGCTTACAGACTGCCTGACTTCCCTTATGTGAGAAAGCCAAAGTATAGAAGTAAATTAAACAGCAAAATGAAAGGCACATCATAGAAAGTGGGGAGTTGGATTGTTTGCAAACGGGGAAGGAGCGGAGCGAAGGGAGAGGGAGTGGGAAAGATTCTCACTGTGCCGCGTACGTACAACTCCCCACAGTGACAGCACTCATGTACCACAAAGGTGTACAGAAAAAGGAACAGGCTTCAGAAAAAGGCCAAGAGACCACCTCCACCCCCACCCCTCCAGGATGACCTTGCCTCATTGTTCCTAGAAGGGACAGAAATCACAGGCCTCTGAGCCCAGGCCTGTCATCCAAACGCCACCATTGCCTCTCAGGTGCCTGATACATCGCAGAGTGAGCACGCGCAAGTCAGACGCCCTCTGCGGCACTGCTTGGGGGGCTTCTTTCACTCAGTACTACCCTGACCAATAACCTCAACACCCTGCTGCTCACCCCAGGAAGCCCAGGACCCTACTCAAGCCACCCACCCATCTGAGCATGCGCTCACTCACGTAGGCTGTGAGCGCTCTTTCCAAGCCAACAATGCCATCCACACACACAGACACACAGCAGAGGTTCTGCAGGGTCCCTTTGCTCAACTCCTAGAATCTGCTCACCCCTTCTTAGATTCTCTCCCATAGCAGTCCTTGAAGCCATGCATTTTCCCTCACCCTTACTTCTGTCACCGTTGTCCAAGCCATCACCTCTGCCCAGCCTGGAGCAAGGACTCTGTGTCTCCCTACTGAGCTCATTTACTCCTCTGGAAGTTGGAGACATCTTTGAGCACAAACCAGATCCGACCACTTCCTTGTTCAAAGCATCCCTGAGCCTGTTGAGGTGCTCTGCCATGGCCTGTCTTTCCTTCTAGGACTCGAAGACTCTTTCTGCCTTGGGATCTCAGCCGTTCTGCCGCCTCCGAAAGGGATGCGTTTCCCTGCACCCTGCCCGACAAACTGCTCATCCCTTAGACACCAGCCTTCTCTCGGTCTCCATCTTATTAGCTCCCTGAGTAATTTGCCTTCATAGCAAACACATCAGAGCGTCACAAGATGTCATGTTTGGCTTGTAGAGTTTTCTCCCTGGAGAGACGCTCTGTAAACGCTGCTGCGGTAGACAGACGCAGGTGTACCCTGAGCCTTTCCACAGAGGGCCAGCATTTGTCCAGCTCCCACCTCCAGGATTCCCTTTGCAGGAAGGAGCCCTCTCTACCTGCCACTGCCGAGTTCCTGAGAGCGCTCCTGGAAACCACCGGCCATGTGGACAGGCTCACAGCCACTGAGCTCTGCCACTCGTGTGCTGTGCCACGCTGGGCTTGTCTGTGAGCTGGGGTGGTGTGCCTACCCTGTGACTGCCAGTGACAGGAGATCTGCGGGCGGCTGGCAGGTGCCAGTGTAAAACTCTTTGTGATGGAGATGTGGCTCAGTAGTAGAGCTCTTGCCTTACATGCGTGAGGCCCTGGGTTCGAACCCCAGCACCACAAAAACAACAAACTGGTGGTTAGCAGCAGCTCAGCTGTAGTCACGGTTGCTCTCGTTTTCTGTGATTTATTTAGTCTCCTTATCACCTGAGGTCCTGCTACACCACACCTGTGGGCCAGGCCAGGCTGAGGTTCACGTGCTGAGCCGACCGATAAAGAGCCTGAAGCGCCTTGTAATCAAATGATTGGCTCAGTGTCCTTGAACTTGGTTCAGGCAAGAGCCGAGCCCCGTACCTGGCACTGCCACCTGCCGAAACCGACCCACCAAGCTCCCGCCCCCAGCCGCTCTTCACCTCGACCATGACGAGCTGCCCTGCAGAGACACTGAAGCCCTGTGCCCAGACGGGCCCAGCTGCCCCGCTGGAGCGTGGGGTCTGCAGGAAGAGGCAGCTCCCTTACCTATTGCAGACGCAGGTGCGGCTGCCTTGTGGTCTGTCAAGGGCTTCCAGAGGTGCAAGGAGGCTGAGGCGGCTCTGAGAAGGGAGACCCCAGGCTCCTCTCCCTGGGCAGCAGAGAGCGTCAGAGGACAGTAGCGGCACTCAGTCCTGGGTGCCTGCTTCTGAGAGAGCCTCCACGCGGGTCAAACTCCAAACTCCAGCCTTGGCTGCAGCCAGCGAGAATTAAAGGAGGCGTGGAGAATTTCCCTGGGCCCGTTGAACTCTGAGCAGGCCCCTGCGGGGAGGTGGCCGGCCCTGCGGCCCTGTGTCTGCTTCTGTCAGAAACCTCATCTGTTGGGGCCTGTGGCCCGAAGGGCGGGGGAGACACTGGCACCCAGGCACCATCCTCCTGTCGAGCTCCCAGCCCCACACCGTCCCTCCTCCAGCAGCCTGAGGCTCTGGACAGCTGGAGGCGGGGAGCAGAGGCGCTGGCAGGCTGCAGGGGATAAAGGGAAAGTGCCAGCAGGGCCTTCACAGCCAGCCGCAACAGTGACTGTGGTTGTTCAGCCTTCCCAGCCACTCTCAGCCTGTGGCAGGAGACACGCGGCATCTGGAGCCCAGAGACGCTGCCAGCAGGGTCGTAGCCGTGGCCAAGGGCCCGCGGAATACCCAGGACCCCAGAGAAGGAGGGCTGAGGTCATGAAGATTTTTCCCGGGTGCTCCGAGTGTCCTACTTTCTAAGTTAGTCACTAGTATTTGCAGACCAAGAGACTTGAAATTCAGTCTGAAGGTGGGGCTGCAGCAGACACACATCACCATGGTACATCTGGCTAGAAGGGGGTCAGGGCCCTGGAAGGTGCTGATGTAACCCCGCCCCCACCACAGCCACAGAGCTCCCCAGAAACGTGCAACAGCACAGCACATCTCCGGGCTGGGCTCTCTGCTCTGGGTGCTCCCCAGGCCCCAACTCCCTTGGCCTTGCCAGCGATTCTCTGAGTCAGGCCCTGGGGTTTATCACCTCCACTTTGCTGATAAGGAGGCAGAGGTGGAAGAAGGTGAGCTAGCTGGCCTAGCTATGAAGTTCAAGGGCCGGGGTTCGAACCTAGGTCCTGTGGTTCTGGAGGCCACCGGGACAGCTGAAGTGGGCTTTAGGGATGTACCCAGCTGGATAGAGGTGCTCTGGGTGTGATCTGAGGCCTGGCAGTTGAGCTGACACCGTGAACAGGTCCCTCAGAGTTGGGGCCTGCCCTGGGGAGAGGTTTATAGAAATAACAGCTGGGTGGGCTGGAGGTACAGCTCAGTGGGCTAAGTGCTTGCCGCCGAGCACTAGGGCCCTGAGTTCGATCCCCGGTCCCGGAAAAAAAAAAAAAAAAGAAATAACAGCTGGGGATTGCAGGGGCGGTTGGACAGGAAGCCAGTGATCTGTGGTCTGCATCCATAGGATGCCATGCCAGGACAGGTGGCAGATACCACAGACTGTATGTTTTGCCCACACCCCCGGTTCCAGTCTTGGGCATGTGCCGTGGACCTCCAAGGAAAAGTTTGTGACCAAGGTATCTGCTGAAGGCACAGTGGCAATCAGATCCAACTGTGAAAAATGTTCCAGAGCCTGGCAATGGTGGTGTACACCTCTTTGGGAGGCTGAGGCAGGAGGATCACTTCAAGTTCAAGGTCAGCCTGGGATACACAGCAATTTCAAAGCCGGCTTGAACTACACAGTGCAATCCTGTCTCAAGCACCCCCCAATGTTCTAGAAAAGTCCCATAGTCTTGTGACTTAGTCTATGATCTACTTGGCTACTGGCTTGTCACTCCTGAGAATTTTTCTGATGGCTTTTCAGAGAATGGGGAGGCAGGCATGGCTGTGTGCACCTATAATCCCCACAGTCTGGAGCCTGAAGCAGGAAGATCACACCAGAGGCTTCTAAATATGCCTTTGCAGACAGGTATGTAACATGCCCTCTGCAGGGGATTAAATAAGGTAAACAAAAATTAAATGAGCCCAATGTGGTGGCGCATGCCTGTAATTCTAGCACTCAGGAGGCTGAGGCAGGAGGATCCTTGAGTTCACAACGAGCCTGGGCTACAAAGTGAGCTCAAGGCCAGCCTGAACTGCATAGTGAGACCCTGTCTCAAAAAGGACAAGAAAAAACATGAGCTCATGCAGATAGAGGAGCCTTCAGGAGGCTGGGTAAATGTCGGCTCCTCCTTCCTAAGCAACACACTCCTTGAGGGTGATCATACGCCACCTTGCTTGCATTTAGTTGCACTAAATTCAAGCCTTATGCCTCTCTCCGCGATGGATTGAAGCTGGACATGTCCCCCCTCTCCCGCCCCTCCCCCCAAAAGCAGGACATCATTTCCATGACATGACGCAGAGAGCAGCACCCTTTGAAAGAGGGGTGGCTTGGCTTCTTCCCTCAGGAGTTGATGGCACCCAGTGGAATTTTTCACGGCTGGGAGGCTGGGCATCCAGTGGCTGAGCACAGGCAAATGTGCAGAGCCAGCTGCCCTGTTATACCGCGTGTCCAAGAACCCACAACAGCGTGGAACAGTGCCACCTTTTTCCCTGACCCTTTTGGAAAAATGTGGTTGTTTTGAACAAAACTGTTTAACATGCAGTGAGTGGGTCGCTCTTTTAAAATTAGTAAATTCAAATGGCCTCTTCATTTAAATGTCTCATACTGTGAACATCTGTAGGTACTTTGCCTCTGGCAGAAGCTTTTTGGGGTCTCAGTGCTAGCATTCCTCAGGGCAGACACACACAGGACTGAGCATCGCCAAAAGCTTGTGTTTGTCTAAACCCAAAGCCAGGTACTATGTCCAAAGCGTCTTTGGATAAAACCCCTCCCTCTCTTGGAAGCCCATTGTGGCAATAGACTTGTACAAGACAACATTTGTAGCCAGCCACCATGGCACTGGGTTATAAATCCCAGCACTCTGGGAGGCTGAGGCAGGAGGACTGTCAAGTCAAATCGAGCCTGAGCAACTGAGTGCCTTAGTGAGCCCCTGTCTCAAAATAAAAGGCTAAAGTGTAAGCACAGTGGAAGGCCCCTGTCTAATCCTTGGTCTGAAAAGCAAGAGTTTGTATCTCGATACACACCTGGCTGGTTAGTGTGTAGTGGATTGTTAATTAGCCAACAAAGTCTTTAAACACTAAACACTTTAACAGCAGGTGACCCACGCTGGACACCTGGAGTGGGACCTGAGACACGTGGGGGTTGCTAGAGTGAAACAGGATCCCGTGCGAGGCTGTGGTTCCAAGGTTTGGCTCCCAGGATTGAGGTGTTGGAAATGTAATCCGCAGAGCCATACGCTCATGACTTTTGGACACAGGATCTTCGAGAAGCCATTCCCTCGTGGGCGGGTGAGCCCACTTGTGGGTTAATGGGTTAATATGTTCTCTGGAGAGTCTGTGGTGAAAACCAGTTTGAGGGTAGGGGGGATATAGCTCATCGGCACAAGCACTTGCCTGTAGAGCAGAAGGGCCTGAGTTCGATTCCTGATATGTTAAAAAAAAGTTTGGCTGCTGTCTCCCTGCCCTTCCTCGTTTTAGCAGAAGGTTTGGCTTTAGAAAGGAACTATCTCCAGGAAGCCGACTGTGCCTGCCAGCAGAGAGGGAAACCGAGGCAGTCAGGGAATCTTACTCCCTGAGCTCCTTACCCTGCCCAGAGGCTTATCAGTCCCCACTTGGGTCACCAGGTCCCTCTTGTCCTGAGTGACTGATAGGTGTGGGCAGAGTACGTGAATGAATTCCACACCAGGAAGCTTCTTCCTCAGCTCGGCCTTCCAGCAGTGCACAGGGACACTAGGACGAGACAGGCTGGAGCGCGAACGTCTCAATGGGGGAGAGTAAAACAGGAGTCGGTAACCGTGCACTGTATCACAGAATGGCTGGTCCTCCTGTGTCCCACTGGTCCTGTGAAGTGCCCTGGGCCTCCTTGGCACTCTGTGGAGAAGTGTCCCCCACAGCAGCAAGCCCTCCAGACACCCAACCCTAGACCACAGACCTCTGGGCCTTCAGACCCATGTGCAAAATAAATCTTTATGCTTTAGACATCACCCAGTTTGTGGCATTCAGTGGCAGCCACAGAAAACAAAGGCACCAGCTGACCAAAACTCCTGCATCACAAGTCCAGGTTTCCAGACCATTTTCCTGCTGACCAGCTGTCCCTACTTGGGTGGGGAGCACCGGTGCGGGGCCAGCTCTGCGGCCCGTGCACAGGTGCCTGAGTTCTGCTTCCATCCCATCTCTATGTGCTTTAGTCTCTGCATTTGTCAGATAACTAGACCTGTTGTAAGGACTGTGCAGAAAGGCTTATCTGAGACGCACACTGGTAAGCAAAACTTCCCCCTCTTTTCCTGGCCACAAGGCTAATTGCACTGTCCAGCTCCCCGAGAGGGCAGCGATCTATGCAGCTTTTGTCTTTCTTGTTTAGAAGGGAGCTGGTGGTGCTCACTGTGCCTGTCCCACTTTCCTGATGCTCGGGATGGTGACCCTCCCCCCGCTGGCCTTGGAGCCCTCACAGGGTAGTCAGGCAGCCAGGCTGCTCACAGCCTGGGCTCCCAGTGGGGCAGAGATGCCCCTACACAGGGTCCTCGTGGACTGTAAAGTGACACAGGATGAACTTCCTCCGTTACGCCATGTCCCTCCTGGGTCACTTGATACTGTGCTGCAGACTTTCCCCTGAAACTAAGCACTGGGTGGGTTTTGCAATGGGGACTCTGCTGTCACACCCAGGAAGCACACGAGGACTCTAGCCTTTCAGCTTAGGAAAGATGCAAACAATTTCCAAGTGTTTTCAGTATAGCAGACACTTCAGCTTTGCCTCTCGCCCCTGACTCAGCTGGTGTGAGGGCAGCTTCCCCGCATCAGTGTAGGGGGCTCAGGATTGTTCCTCACACAGGAAGTGGTGAAGCTTCAGAGACAGCCATGCAACCTGCTCAGGCTTACCAAGTGTGAAGTGGCTTTGCGCTGCTGTTATAATGACCCCTGTTGATAGTCCCAGCGGGCACTGTCTCAGAAATTTCCGCATGCTGAGAGGTTTTTTTTTTTTTTCTAATTTTTAATGGATCTTGGCTCATTCACTGTATCTTGCATGTATTATTCCCAGCTGGATGATCACTTGACAATTAAAAATGTCTGGTTTCAGCCAGGCATGGTGGAACACACACAATTTGGGAGGCTGAGGCAGGAAGATCACAAATTCAAGCCCAGCCTGGGCAACTTAGACTCTTTTTTGTTTGTTTTTTTGAACAAACACCTGGGAATGTAGCTCAGTATGTGAAGGTCCTAGGTTCAATCCCCAGTATTGAAAGAAAAAACAGTCTGGTTTCCAGTTACAGGTCCCTCCTGGTCCCCACAGTCATAGCCCATGAGGAGCTGGAATAAAGCAGAGAAGTCACATGGTGACCCCACGTCTGACTGTTCTTTGAAAGAAATGCTTAGAATCTTTTTTGTCCTTTAGATAACGGGGAGCTGGGTTTTTACCATCTGAGTACATTTATGAGTCAACAGTCCTTTGGACACAAGCTATAGAAACCCAGTTAGAGCTACTTTAAGCAAGAAAGTTTGGCCCACACAGCTGGAGAATGTAAAGCCTCTGTAGGGCAGGATCCCCCTTCTCGGATAATGGCATCAGGTCCTGGATTCTCAGGATGTGGCTTCTCGTCAGGCCTTTGCTCCCAGTAGCCCTTTCTTCATAAGGTTCTGAAAAGCCCCCAGCTGGCTTCCACTCGGGTTCAAGTCCAGCAGGAAGCAGATTGACAAGTGTCCTTGCAGCCCTCGGTGTAGCTCTTACCGGTCCCCGCCTGGGTCACAGGCTCAGCCAGGGGAGGTGACGCCTATTCTCCCGCATCCTCCGCTTGTTCCTTGAAGAAAATCGAGTTGGGGCTTCCAGGAGATGGGCGAGGGATGCCAGACACCACCCAGACTGCCATGGCCTTGCTCCGCTGGTTTGCTGCGCAGAGTAAATGAAAACCAGGCGCCCCAGGGACCTACATGGGGCAAGCGCCGGCAGCTGGGGCGTGGGAATAGGCCAATCTTTGAACTTCTCAGCAGGACCCTACCTAGGCCTGTTCGCTCCAGCTGCCCACGCCGGAAGCGAGATCCTGCTCACCCAGCCCCCTGCAACCCACCCTTCCCACTTAGTCCTGTCGGGAAGCCTTTCTGCAACACTTTGTGTAGATGGGCGTCCTGGCCTGAGAGGCTGAACCTTCCAGCTTCTGGGTGAATTAGGGTTTATTTAACAGCGCCTCTGTGGAGCGGATAATCTACAGTGTCAACTTGACCCAGACTGGGAAAGGCCGGGGAAATCACCCAGCACAGACAGATCCAAAGGAGTCTGCAAGGATGCTTTAGAGATGATTGGCTTGCGGGACGGTGAACTGTGTGGGAGACACGCCCATGCATGGGAGGTACCAGCCAATAAGAGCGGCTCCTGGGCCAGCAACCCGGAAGAAAGCGGGACCCCGCCCAGTCCCCACAAGGCTCCTTCCTTCCTAGGGGCTTTTTGGCTGCCCTGAGCCGAGCAGCTCTCTCCTGGGCCTTTCTTTGCGTTATGCAGAGCTCTCCTAGACCCTGCTGGTCTGGGCTGAAACCTCTGCATCTGCGAACTCCTTTAAAACGTTTTTCTGTAGCTTGGTGTGGTGGTGCACGCCCATAATCCCAGCACTCAGGAGGCTGAGGCAGGAGGATCGTTGCAAGTTTGAGACCAGTCCGGGCTACAAAGTGAGCTCGAGGCCAGCCTGAACTGCATAGCGAGACCCTGTCTCAAAAGCAAAAATAAAGTGTTTTTGCCAGGTGTTTGGTCACAGCAATGAAAAGCTGACAAATTTTTGGATGTCAGAACCATCACATAGCAGAACTTTCACACGAGTCCCAATACAGGGTCCAAGTACCAACTGAGCTGGTGACTTTGGCCAGTGGAAGGTGACCGCAGCTGACACGCGGGCCCTGGGAACGGAGCTCGTAAAGCATGTGGGCGGTGGGGTCGGGGGCGCTTTCTTGGCTGGGATGTGGCTTTAGAGGTAAACTACCTTGGCCCAGGCCAGCAAGGATGAAGGACTTTTTTTTTTTTTTTTTTTTTGGTCTTTTTGAGACGGGGTCTGGTTCTGCAGTTCAGGCTGGCCTTGAGCTCACTTTGTAGCCCAGACTGGCCTCGAACTCGCAATCCTCCTGCCTCAGCTTCCTGAGTGGTGGGATTACAAGTGTGTGAAACCACACTCGGCTGTGGAAATTTGGTCCCTAAGGGGATCTGGAACACAACCCTGGGCAAGCCTGTTGGCTCCATGACAGCGCGGTCCCTGCAGCAGGTAGAAGGCCCTTCTCCAGGTCTCCTGGCTGGTGGGGCGGCTCTGTCTGTGCCCACGGCTGTGGTCCCTGGCTCCACGCAGGCCTTGTAAACCAGACTGAGATTTTACAAAATCTGCAGGGGAGTCCTGCCCATGACAGCTCGAGAAGAGCGTTTGCCCATGCACAGTGTTCTGCTCCCACAGCAAGGCCACGGGGCGTGTTGGGGCAGTGTCCTTTCCTGGGCTCGGAATCTCTCAAGCTCAGGTTAGGGGCATGGGACTGGTGTCTGTACAAGACAGACACTTATAAACGTTTTTGCCAGTGTTAGCTAGGGTAGGTTTTTATTTTTTTATTTTTTTTAATTTCATGCTTTAAGCAGGATCTTGCTGGAAAGCCAGCTAATCCCTCCTTGCGTTGCTCCTTGAAGCTTATTCTAGAAAGGGGCAGTTCAGCGCGCCCCCCAGTGGCTGAAGCCTCCACTTACAGGCAAATAAATTCGAGGCTGCAGACCTGGCAAATTGATTAGAAGAAACACAGCAAACAGCTGGCCGAGTGCCCCCGAGGCCATTCCACTGCAGCGGCCACTTGAGCAAATGGTTGCTTGCAGGGGTGTTTTAAACTGTAAAGCATAGGTGACCAAAGGCCATTTTTTTTTATCATTTAAAAACAATGGTTGACTGGGCATGGTAACCCACGTGTAATCCCACGGCTGGGGAGGCTGAGGTGGGAGGATCACTGTGAGTTCAAGGCCAGTGAAACCTTGTCCCAAAAAGATAAACAACAAAACCCAAGCGTTGTGTGGTAGCTGATACACAACAGTGGGCACCTCTCTCACGGAGCCAGGTGCGTGCTTGTAATCACAGCAGAGGGGGAGGCTGAGGCAGGATAATGCCAAGTTTGAGCTCAACCTGGGTAACAGCAATTTAGAGATACCATGTCTCAAAAAAGAGAAAAGCTAGGGATGTGGCTCAGTGAGAAGGCTCTTAGGCCAATCCCTAGTACCAAACAAAAATGTCCCAGGCATGAGCCTGACACAGGCACTGAGGGAAGCCGTAAGCATCAGAAGACCCCTGCCACCCCTCCCTAGTTCTTCATGCCTCCCACAACCCCACCCCAGGCAACCACAACTTTGCACGTCCTAGAGGCGGTTGGGTTTTTTCTCTTGATGTGGGAATTGGGTGGCACCTGGGGGTGCGCTACCATTGAGCTACATCCCCAGCCTCTCTTAATTTTTTATTTTGACACAGGGTCTCGCTAAGTTGCCCAGGCAGGACTAGAATTTGTGGTAATCCTATCTATCTCCTAAAGTGCCAGGATTGCAGGCGCGTGCCGCCACACTGGGCCGTTCTGGACTTTTCTACAAATGGCATCAACGACGTAGTATACCTTAGTTTGGGTCTGGCTGTCCTCGCTCGGCTCATCCCTGCTGCTTGTAGAGAGGATGCGCCGCAGTCTGCTCATGTGCTGGTAGGTACTTGAGCTGTTTTCAGTCTGGGCCAAGGTAGTGAAAGGCTGTGAGCCATAGAACCTGTCTCTGGATAACTACCTCAGGGGAGTGGGTGGCTTGTGCAGTTGGTGAATGTTTCAAGAAATAGCTGAACTGTGAGCCCCCAACGTGGGGGCTGAAGGGTCTCCTAAGCCCACGGTAGTCACACGGAGACAGTTTTGCAGTACTTCGGCACTTTTGCTCACCTGCTGGCTGACTTTGGACCAGGCATTAAACTGCCTGGAAGCCTGGTCACAGCGTGTTGTGGGCGTGGCATTCTGGACGCTTCAGTCTTCAATCCTGGTCTCCTCCCCCTCCTCCGGCAGTCCACCTTGGTGCCCCACTGGGTTTGCTGCTAATCACACCTCTGAGGTGGGGGCCTTGGTGATAATAGCTGCCTAGGTTACACTTCAGGGACATCTTGGTGAAACCACTGGCTTTTCATTCCGGGGTCAGTGCGCCATCCGATGGGTGACCCCTGACAGCCGAAAGCTCAAAATTCCTTTGACTATTGCTGTTTTCTTAACCTGGGCCTGGGAAGCACCATGAAGACTGATTGCTCATGAGCAGACCACAGGCTCCCCCCCACTCTGCTCTCCACATACCTGAGATTGTCCTGCTTCTCTGTCCCACTAGCACCTCTAATCCTTATCCTGGTGGAAGCACCTTGGAGGTGTGGGTCTCGGTCTTCATGCTGGGCTGCTATTCAGAAAAATTCTATTTAAAGCATATTGCTTCAGTTGCTGGCGTCCTGTACATCAGACCTCGTTCAGTGATGTTGCTACTGCCGGTGGTGGGGATGATGCTGTTACCGGTCTTCCTGCCCCAAATCTGTGATGCTGCTGCCTCAGCCTCCCAAGGTGCTGGCTGGGATTTACAAACATGCACCACTGCACGTGGCTTCTTCCTGCCTTCTGTCTGATACTCCCACGGATCTGGGGCAATTTTTCCTGATAAGTACATCAACATTTCTGCCTCGAGGAGTACCTTGTGCGAGGAGTAGAACTTGCCACACGACAAATGAAGCCAGCAAGCAGCCTCAGCTCTGTCAGCTCTGTCAGCTCTGCAGCACGTGGATGTCACACACCTATTGTGCAGCCTCTGATTCCCAGAGTTGTCTGGACTTTAGAATTATAAATCAGGAGCTGCGGTGACTCTTCTTGTGACTCTAGTTTACAGCTGCGGAAACAGACTTGGAACCACAAAATGCCCTCTGCGAGGACCCAGTCATGTGATGCTGCTTCCCTGCCTCTTGGCTTTGCCACGCGCCACATGCCACACACTCTTCCAGGGACAGGGAGGGGGGGATCCTTTTAGGAAACGGATTCATCACACAGAAACCATGCTTGAGCTTTCATAGCAGCTCTGTCTGACTCTCCACAAAGTGGGAACCACCCCAACGGCCATGAGAAGAGTGAGCGGACACATGGGAGACATCAGGGGCTGCTACCCAGGAGATAAAGGAATGGGTGCTGCCACATTGGTGGGGCTCAAAAATGAAGCTGCCAACAGAGAGCTAGACCTGAGGACCACATCTTGCATGATTTCTATGAAAAGCCCAGACTGAGACTCAGCAAGAGTCAATGCTACAGCCCACCCAAATTCTCTTGCTCACCTCCCTAGGGCATCAAACCCCAGGCTTTTTGTTTTTTGATTTTGAGACAGTCTGACTAAATTGCTATCTTGCCCAGGCCAGGCCCATTTTGTGATCGTCTTGCTTTAGCCTACCAGGACACTGAGATTACAGGCACACACCCGTCAGTCCTGCTCTGCGTCCTCTCTTGCTCAAGGGAGGTATGTTGTTCTACGCATCCCTTCACCTGATTGGGTGAGGCCCACCCGCATTCTGAGGGCCAATCTGCCTTGCTACAAACCCACTTATTTAAACGTTCAACCCATCCAAAACACCTTCTCGGAAATACCCAGGGCATACTTCGACCGCACACAGAGTCAGCCCTCCCGAACGGAGGGTAGCTTGCTGGATTTGAAGCCAACCGCCTTCCCTGGACCGGCAGGGAGCCCTCGCCTCCTGCCCGGCCCTGGCTTCCCGCTCTGAGGCTCTTCCTGCGAGCTCACGCGCCCTCTGCTGGCCGCTCTTGCCGGCGCTCGGCACCTCTCCTCCTCTCCGCTTGCTCAGGGCTGCGATCTGGTATCCAGAGCAAACCTTTGGCGCCCCAGGCCTCGACCTTCCTACCCCAGGGCGCGGCTCGAACCCTGACACGCGGCCTCGGGATGCGTCCTGCTTGGACTCCCAGGGACCACGCCTGAGCCACGGAGCCACGGCCACGCCAGAGCCGCCAGGGCCCAGCCCGCACGTACGCCCATCCGGCTCCTTCCCTTGCCAGCTTCAAGCCAGGTGTGGGCGCGCAGACCTGTGTCCCAGCGCCCTGGGAGGCTGAGGCAGAAGGTAGAAGGTGCCAGCCCAGTCTGGGCAATTTAGCAGCTTAGCAAGACCCTTTCTCAAGATTAAACAAGAAAAAGGGCTGGGGATTTAGCCCTGTGCAAAGGCTCCAGGTTCAGTTCTCTGCGGCTGGAAAAAAGCGTGTCCTGGAAACCTTCCCGCCCCCTCTCTCGGGGGAGGGGGAGGGTGCCCTCACTCGCAGGCAAGGGCAGGTGATCTTGAGGGTGATGCCCCCTAAGTCACCCGCTGCCGTCTGTCCACAGCAAGGAGGGCTCCACCAGCCCGGAGACGCTGTACCCCTGGGGGCCCCCACCCCTCCTCCCCCAACTTGGGCTGAGCGTGGGGCGGGGAGTAGGTGCTACCCCCTCAGCCTTGTTAGGGGCTATGGAGAATGAGGAGGGCTGATGTGCTGAGGGCGGCGCGGGTAGCTGGGCGGAGGAGGCCGGAGGCAGGCAGGGCAGATCAGGGAGGGATGGAGATCGGGGACCCCTCCCACCCCCAGGGAAGGGACCCTGGGACCGGGAGCAGCCAGGGCCTGACGCACGGGCTGCCCTAGACAGTGAGCTGTTCGGAATCAGGGTGAAGCAGGCACCAGCCTGGACAGGAGGCCCTGTCCCCAGCCCCCGTGGCCCCTGCTCTGCGATTCCTGTGCCCAGGCAGGCCCTCCTCTCCAAGGTCTGCACATGAAGCTAAAGGTTCCTCCATGGTTTGCAGGCAAAGGCACGGGCATCTCGGTGGAGAACTAGGGGGCTGGAACAAAGTCCAAAATGCGTTGCTGGGGTCTCCAGCAGGCCAGGTGAGCAGAAGGGGCATGGGCAGCTCAGGCAAGAGCAGAGCAAATGTCCTGAGGTAGGCGGTACAGTAAACAGCAGGGAGTCGTGGGGAACGAGCTGAGAACCAGGCGAGCAAGGGCTGCGTCACCACACCAGGAAGCAACAGACTGAAGGAGGTGCCCCGGGCCAGCACTGAACCGAAAGTACAACCCTGACCTGTCCGGTCTCGTTTGCACTGCAGCTCTGAGCCCGCTTCCCAGGGGGCTTTGGGTGCTGTGACACTTGCTCCAAAAACCTTGTTTGGTCAAAACCTGACTCCTGAAGGGTCGCCAAGCCAGGAATCTCATTGGGCCACAACTCCCTTAATCCCCTGCAGTGAATTCTCCCATGATCCCAGGGCTCAAGAGGCCGCTCCCACCCTCGGAGTGTGCCTTGCCTCTTGGACACTCTTCCAAGCATCCTGCTCAGCTCTTGGGGAGCCCAGGAAGCTGGAAACGCCTCCCCCAGACCCAGTCCGATGACAGCCCCGAGGCTGGAGCGAGGGAAAAGGGGCCTGGAGGTGCCGGGTGGACGCCTGGACAGTGGGCTCAGGTGGGTAAGCGCTGGGCTGCTTCACACTCGCTGCACTGTGTGTGTGTGTGGTGGGGTGGGGTCGCAGAGTGGCAGTGGTGGGTGGAGCTGAGGGTTGTTGGGCCCTAGATATTAGGGGGACTTTCTGGGAAAATTATGTCTCAGTAAACAGGAAAAAAGCTGAAAGTTGCTGGGGCTCCTGAGAGGAGGTTGGATGCCAGGCCGGAGGGTAAATGGGAGCCCAGGAAGAAGCGGAATGAGGGTGGCAGTGGACGCCCAAGGGCGGCGTGGTGAACAGGGGAGAGGTCCCAGGCAGAAGCTGCTCTTTAGAGGTTTACTTTTCATTGTGGTTGTGTGTGACACATAACGATTACAGTCAGCCTGGGGGACTGGGATGCGGACACAGCATGGGATCTTGGTCACTTTACACACACACACACATACACACACACACATTCCCCAGACACACACATACACACACACACATTCCCCAGACACTTCCTTTCCAGGGTCTTCCTCGTTCCTACCATCTACCTCAGACGAGAACTCCTAAATATAACGTTTCTTTTGTCTTTTTGAGACAGGGTCTCACTATGCAGTTCAGGCTGGCCTTGAGCTCACTTTGTAGCCCTGGCTGGTCTCAAACTCGCCACAATCCTCCTGTCTCAGCCTCCAAGTGCCGGGATTACAGGTGTGCACCACTATACATGGCCCTCAAAGTATTATTTAAAGAGAAAAAAAATAGAGAGCCAAGTCTGCTCTGGTGGGGCACAATCGGCTGCATCTTGGGGCCAAGGGGCTGTGTGCGGCCAGTTCTCAGGGCACAGGCCAAGCTAACTGATGGCCAGCAGCAGCTCCCGGCGTGGGAGAGGGGCACCCGGGCAGCGCCCTCCCCTGGCTCTGCACTGCATCGGCCGTCACTGACCTGAGCGCTCCTTTAAGCTTGGCTCACCCGAGAAGCAAAATTCCAGCACGTGTACTTCACCACTTCCCAGTCCAGTAACTTAAATCCAGGCTGACCAGAAAGTGCACATTTTTCCGTTAATTTTTATAAGGTAATGGGAAGTGTAAAAAATGACAATTTTCTCAAAATTGTTCAATAATTTTTTTGTGCCCGGTGTATCTTAAAATATTCCATACACAATACAACGTTATGATCCTTATGATCTGGACAGTAGCATCTGGTTTCTTTCTGAATTCTTTTTGTGTTAGTTGTCTGTCTTTGAACAATACACTGTCCTGTTGGCCTTTGTTTCCCTGCAGGTGGATTAATTTCAGTGCACTGTCTTCTCACCACACAAAATGGTGATGGCGTCGAGGACAGGCGTCCTGGCTGGCATTTCCCTGCCCTATATTTGTCAGTGATTTGGTCTATCAGACCTAATCTACACTGACTTTTTGAACCCCTTTGTTTCAAATAAATAAGTGAGTTCCATATTGTTGGGTCCAGAAAGCACAAAAATATTTTTTTCCCCGCTTTTTGATTTCAGGGTGGCTTCTTAGTTGTTGCTCGCCTCTGTCACCACCACCCACAGTTATAGTCATTGATCACTACTGGAGCTTTTTTAGCTTTGTTTCTTTCAAGTTCTGTATTACGCGTCACGAACAGTAAGGAGACACCTTTCTGTGTCTCCACTTCATGACGCAGATTTTCCCCTCTGCTATGCCAGCGTCTCTCCCTTTTCAGCGTTTTCTTTTGCAGACCTCTGGGCCCTTCCTTCCTATTCCGTCTGAGTGCCCCCAGATGTGTCCGTTTTGTATCGTAAAAGAACAGCACTGAGTTCTGGAGAAGTATAAAAGCTATATCTAGCCGGGCATGGTGGTGCACGCCTGTAATCTCAGCACTCGGGGAGGCTGAGGCAGGAGGATCATTGCAAGTTCGAGACCAGCCTGGGCTACAAAGTGAGCACAAAGCCAGCCTAAACTGCATAGCAAGACCCTGTCTAAACAACAAAAAAAGAAAAAACCAAAACTATATCCAACGTACTTACAAGTAAGAGTTTTTATAGAGTGTGGCACAAAATGATAGGTTATTTTTCACAATAAACATAAATTAGTAACAGAAGATACCAGAACTTTTTATTGGATTTCACTAGAAACAAACGTCAAAGGCACATACAGTGTTCTAAATAAAAATGTAAAAAATAGCCGATATATAACGGCCACGTGAGTGCATCTTGTGCAAACAAGAATCAAATGGTCGGAGTAACACCTGCTCGGGTGATGCTGGGAGAATCGGTACGTAACAAACTCGCTGTCCAGTGACCCTCGGGGGAAGCTGTTACATGGTTTAAAGGAGCCTTTATCAAGCCACTGTCATTTGCCATGTCTAGCAAGAGATGACAGAAGTGAAAACTAAAACCCAATGAAACTAGGCAATGTCGTTGAATTAAAGTAACAGATCACCCCACCCAAATAGCGGATAAATTCTGTAAGAACAGAACAGTACTTTCAATTGCTGCTTATGCAATAAGGCCGTTGCTAGATTCATAACTTTATGCCTGAGCAACCTCATTTCAGTTGCTTACCTGTGTATCAGTGGGGGAAAAAATGGAGGTGATAGATAGCAATCCTGTCTCAGCCTCCTGAGTGCTAGTAAGACCCTGTTTTAAGATAAAAGTAGAAAGGGCCAGGGATACAACTCGGGGCTTTCTGTTCTGAGAAGGGGAGGGGAAGAGAAGCTCTTGTGCTGTAGGACTGTAGGTCTGGTCCCTGAAAAACCCCGCTACAGCATGGAGGTCTAGGAGGGCCTAGGGGGTCCTTCTTTTTCTTTTCGTTAACTTACTATTTACTCTTTCGCTGATATTCTCATAGGCAGGCATTCCTAAAGCAACAATACTAACAATACCCTAAAATAACCAATTTCGTCTGTTTTATCCCACTTTTCTGAGACTTGGAAATCCAGAGCCTGTGCATTCATCCTCTAGCAGCACTAAAACTATTTAAATACATCAAAATACTTGGTTGAGTTGGGTGTGGTGGTGCACACCTATAACTCCAGCACTCGGGAGGCTGAGGCAGGAAGATTGCCTAGAGTTTGAGACCAGCCTGGGCTACATAGTGAGACCCTACCTTGAAGAAATAAAACTCTGTTGATTGTTACTTAGAGCCTGGCTTGCAATTTTATTGAGGCAGCTCAGGCTGGCAACTGAATCACTAGGCAGCCCACCCAGCCTGTCCTTGCATTCCTGGTGACCCTCTCATCTCAGTTTCCTGCATGCTTGGATGACAGGCATGCGCCACCACACCTGGCTGGATTGCCAAATTTGAGCCCAACCTGGGAAATTTAGTAAAACCCTATTTTAAAAAACAGTTAGGGATTTAGCTCAGTGTGAAGCTCTTGGACTCAATCCCCTCGATTGCAAAATCAAAGTACAGTTTTAAAATGAAAGTTTAAAATGTATTGTTGGCCAAAGAGATGACAATGTGTGGGGGCGGGGCACAGGCGCTGTGCGTAAAAAGCTCCCACAGGTCCTCATAGGCAGCCTGAGCCCCCTGTCCAGCGGCCGGGCTCTTTTTCTGTCCCTCTGTCCCACATACGCAGCCCCTCCAGGCTGCTGCCTGACTTCTCTGTTCCCAAGCCTGGCTGCTGTGCAGAGGCCGTTGTGTGCATATGCCCAGAGCGCTGGGCCGCAGCCTGGCAAGCAGGGTGCCGGGGCATTAACAGGATGCCTGTGGGGCTGCCTCCACCCCAGCTCCCCATCTGCACAGCCTGGTTTCTCAGTATAACGTTCCTAGATCACCTCGGCAGGAAGGTGCAAACTTCACCCTCCACAGCACTATCTCCTCTCCCCTTTTAACTTTTCCAGAGAGATTTCCACATAGAACTGCAGATTCAGTGTATTTCCAGAGTTGTTCTTACAGTGCTTTTATTTTGTGGCAAGGGGTACTGACCTGCCTAAGACAATAACATCAAATTTCCTTTGTAAGGAAGTTGAGCTGAAAACTTGATTTTTTTTTTTTTTTTAGAACAGTAACACTGGTTAAAACCAGGTTGTGGTAGGTATGGTGGCGCCTGCCTGTAATCCCAGCACTCGGAGGCTGAGGCAGGAGGATCAGAACAGCGAAACCCTGTGTGTGTGTGTGTGTGTGTGTGTGTGTGTGTGTGTGTTTTGGAAGGTGTAGGTATGTGTGTCGGCTGTGAGGCTGACTCTCAGTTCAGTCCCAGTACAGAAAACACAAAAGCACAGAAACAAACCAGACTATACTTTAAGAAGGTCCCAGAAATGGATGCAGATCTGCAGGCTGCTTTGGCCCCGTGGGTTTGGTGAGTGCTGTGGATGTGGCCATGGGTGAGGCTGTCCCGGCAGCGGGAGTCTCCTCCAGGCTACTTCCTGCTGGCTCAGCAATGCTAGGTGGGACAGCTGGGACCCGGCCTGTGAGCGGGAGGCTGCTCGGCCATCACCAAGTCACCCCTTCACCCAGAAACTCACGGCCCCCTGGACCTGTCAGTAGCTGTGCCAAAGCTCTCCAGCATGTCCACTGAGGTCTGTGGTGCCCCTGCTGTAGGGTGGCTCATCTTTCTCCAGCGTTAGGCACTTTTGAGGAAGAGCAATTTACCGAGAACAGTATTTGTAGGTGAGAAGTTACAAGTTACAATAGGGACAGAACCCAGAAAGCTTAAATTTCTGCCCCAAATCCCAAGGGGCTCCGTATCTTCCACGCTCTAGTGAGGGGCCGTGGCGAGGGGGAGGGGCAGTTTCCCTGGCCCAGGCTGGCATGCGCTGCACGCCTGACTGCACAGAGCACCGGGGCCTGGAGACCCCTTCAAACACGCACTGCTGTTTTCTCCTGCACACCCACCAGGGCCAAAGGTCTGGGCTCCTTAAGGGCCTTTCAAGGCTCATTTAAATTCTAATTCTGGCCCTTGGCAGCCCACCTCTCACGTCCAAAATCTAAGCATGGGCAGGAACAGACCTGAACGAGGAGAGGAGGGAAAACCAGCCACGACCAAGCATCCGGAGATGCTCTAACTGAAGGCTACGCCCGCTCACGCGGTACAAACTCTATCGGTCCCCTCTCCACCTCTTCCTGAGCCCCGTCTTGCTCTTACCCGGAGCCTACCCAGCGCTTCGCCTCTGCCTCAGTCACACTTCATCCTCCTGCGCATGCGCAGCGTGGCACCGCCAGTCTGTGGTCCGCAGATGCCCGGCCGCTAACACCTTACACCTTCCAGGGCTCATTCAGGATGAGTGACCGCTCGCTCTGCAGATGGCCAGTGGGGCGGGGCAGTTACTCTGACCCCGAGAGCTTTCAGGAGCTTGGAGCTGGGAGGCACAGCTTAGGCAAAAAGGCCCGTGCACCTTGCTTGGTACAAGGTGTATAGGCTCCTGCTGTGTGACCGGGCCAGAGCAGCAGAAGTCTGGGAGGTGATGGTCCAGACTGAGAGGCTAGTTGGGACGGACTCGGAAAGCCTCTGGAGTGAAAGATGCTTCGGAAGTAGAGCTGTTGTTACTGAAGGACCAGGCAAAAATCAAAACCACTTAAGAATTTTTTTTTTAAAAATCAAACACTTTATTTCCACATAACAAGCGCAGAAACCTCTCAAACACTTTTTAACAATACAATTAACGCAGTTATGAAGTCGTTATATACTACTCGAAGCCCCAAGGTCACCAGCTTAAGGTTAGATCCAAACATCTCCAGACATGGTTTTTCAAAGCTACCTTTGGTTTCTGGAAAAACCAATATGGAAGTCAATATACACTGAACGCACTGAACAACACTTGTTTATAGTAAGGTGTCCAACAACATGAGCTTGCACCTCGCAAGCTGGAGCGGGGTTTGAAGTCATACACTGAAATACATACACAGGCTCCGCCCCCGCCGCCCTGCGGGAGGGGCGGGCCTGACGGAAGAGAAGGCCGGTCCGGGCTGTGGCGGTTCCCACTGTGTGACAGAGGTATAAGAGCTAACACTAGCACACTGTCAAGTCATTAAGCTTCATGTCCACACGGTCTCCTGCTGAGGCTTGAGATGGGCACAGATGGTGGGGAAGATGAAGTCACAGATTTTTGAGCAACAAGATCCCAAAGGTGCTCAGAGAGGGCGGGAAGGAGCGAGCTACAGTTTCCCAGCGTTCTCACATTATTTCAGGGCGGGACTGCGGATGAGTTCAGATAAAATGTTCAGGTATTTGCTTAGATTTTTAACTGGTTGCTCTATGAGAACCCTCATACATAGCAACTTAGAAACTTTCATTATAAAAAAGAGCCTACAAATAAATTCACAAAAAAGAGACAATTCATGTTGAGCAGCGAAAAAGTCATGGTTTATTATATCTGAAGAAAAGTTCATAATTCAAACACAACCAAACTGTACATTTTACAATCACATTCTATTTGTAAACAGTTAAAAGCCACTGACTTCTTTTGCATCTGAGGACACAAACAGTTAGAATCAAGGCAATGAAATGATGGCAAATTCTGTACTGTTAAAAGTTTTACCCTTGTTTAGTCTCTTTGACTAAGCAAGCATTATAATACCACTGTAGGCAACAAAGGGGGAGGAAAGAAATTTAAAAATGGTATAACTCGTTAGTTTGCAACAACATTTAAAATTTTCTTTATACAACAAACAACTCTGTAAGCCCAATGCCTTGGTTACAGTGTGCATAGTTACTGATTTCAGCTTTAAGGTACAACAGTTAAACATGGACACAGTCACGAGAGCAGAAACGTACAGAACCACTTGATGGGGTTACGAAAATCATCACCTACTGATTAGCAAACCATCATCACTCACTAGTAAAAAGACAGCATCTGAAAGCAGAACGTCAAACTCCAGCTTTAAGCATTTTTTTCTAGTTTTTTTTGTGGCAGAGAAAATTCTTTAACAGAGCAATACATAGTATCAGTGCTAAAAGTTGGGGGTTTCTTCTTTTCCTATAAGAAACTACAAGGATTATTCTTTTTTAAACTGGGGAACTGGGTTTCCTGAGAACCATGCTCTTTGATTTAGGACGAGAATAGAAAACAGAAGAACACGGCCAAACGCTGCTCCTTTTTCCCAGAGATAGAAAGCATCTTTTACATCATCCTCCATTTTTTTTGTCTTTTAAAATTTTTTTTAAATGATGGAAGAGTAAACATTTTTTTTCTCAAAAAACAAACAAAAAAATCTGTAAACAAGAAGGCTCGACACGGAACCTCCAAAACAAAATGGAAAAAGCCTATTCAAAGTGCAGGGCCCGCCCTGGGTGGCAGGTGGGCTGCAAGTCACAGCTGTGGCCACAGTTTTTCAAACTGCAGAGCGAAATTCTTTAGTTTTACAACATGAAAAACTGGTGCAATACTTTCACTCTAACCCTAAGTCAGCATCATCACGTGATCTTCCAACTCCACGACGCCACGCAAGGTAGGCAACATCAAGGCAGAGCGGAGCGCGCACACCCTAGAGCATCCTTGAGTAAACACTTACACTGGAACAGCTGCCCCCGTATTGCGGTCAGACGAGAGAACATCATTCAGTGCAAAGGGAAAAGCGCAGACGGTATCAGCCCAAAACGGTTTTGCAAAACAAGGGGGAGAAAAGAAAGGTGAGTGCGGAGGCTGAACATGGGGGCGCGCGCGCGCTGCGGCCGGCGGGTGCGGCGCCCGGAGTGTGGAGACCCTTCACATTATCATATCGGCCTGCATGATTCAAGTATTCAAACTGATATGGCGGGCGGGCGCCGCTCGCTCCCTCCCTCCCGCAGCGGCGGCCCTGCTGCAGGCGCAAGCCGGCCGGCCTGGCGAGGTCACAGTCCGCTGGCGCCGCGTCACAGGGACTCCCCGCCCCCGCCCAGGTGCTCCACCGAGAGGAACGCGTTGATGGGGGACGGGCTGCCGACTCCCCGGGGGTCACTGCTGCTCGGGGGACCCCACAGGCTCGTGGAGTAGTGCGGGGTGCCCCAGAGGGAGGCGCCGGGAAGGTCTGCGCAGCCGGCCCCCGACAGCCCAGCACCGTTCCAGTGATTGAGATCGGTCCGGCCGGAGAGCGCGTGCGAGCAGTCCAGGGAGCCCAGGCGGGCCGGGCCGGAGCCGAGCGCCTGCCAGCCCGAGGGGGTCAGGGCCTGACTTTGTGCAAAGAACCGGCTGATCTCCTCTTCGCTGGCGAACTCGGCGAGGATCGTAGTGTTCCCCAGCACACACCTAGGGTGGGACACGCCAGCGTCAGCGTGAGGGCCGGAGGGCGCCCGCGGCCAGGGTCCCGCCCACCCGCGGGTACTCACATGTGCAGAGACTTCTGTGCCTTCACTACCTCTTCCTTTGAACTGTAACGGACCAGAGCGTTTCCATGTGGGAGGTTCAGGTGGAATGTTGTCAGCGGGCCATGCTGCATGCACAGGGTACGCAGAGTTGAGCCGTCGATCTGTGGAGCGCGGGAGGCAGAATGAGGGCGCGGAGCGGCCTGGCCTAGTCCTCCTCGCACGCGGGACGCGGGCCCTCCCCACCGCCCCTCGGCCCAGAGTGTGCCGCCGCGGCTACGCGGCCCCTGCACTCGGCCCCGAGGCCCAGAAACTGGGCTGAACCGCCAGGCCAGGGCTTCCCGAAGCACAGGCCCTAGGCGGCAGCAGCCCCGGCGAGTCAATGTCTGGGTGGGACCAGACATTGACTGGGCTGCATCTGAAGCCGCTCCTCCGCTCAGCCTGGTGGCCTTGTGTGCCCCGTTCCAAATGGGACCGGAGAGCTGGGCCCCATGCTCCCTGACAGCCCAGGCACCTGGCGTGCGCACCCTTACCTGAGGTGTAAGGTTTTTCAGAACTAGACAGTTTGTTATTCTCCCTGAGCTGCTCTCGCCCCAGCTGGAACCTAAACAAAAGAACAGCAGCTCAGCTTTCCGCGACCGCGGCAGCTCTCAGCCCCGGGCGCACCCCGGCCGCGCAGGCTCTCAGCTCCCTTCTCTCCTGCTTGCCGCCTTGGGAGCCTTCCCTCACACAGCTCCCACCTTCTGAGGACCACGTGCACCTCCCTCGGGACAGGGCTGCAGGGTAGCACTCCTAATGTGTGGGTAGCTGCGGAAGCTCCCTGCCGTCCTCCTGCTTAGCCCATGGCAACCACTCACTCTCAAGCCAAGGAGCTTTTAAACACAATCCAGTCAATTTATTTTTTGAGACGGTCTCACTGTGTAGCCCAGACCAGCCTTGAATTCACCATGTCGCCCAGGCTGGCCTCACACTTACAGCCATCTTCCTGCCTCAGCCTTCTAAGAGCTGGCATTATAGGCGTGCACCTCCACACCTGGCCCCTCTAAACATCCTCAGAGGTGCCCGACAAATACTCTGGCATAGCTGAGGGAGACTATTCTCCGAGGGACTGAAGCCTGCCCCCCCCAACCCCCACGACGATTCTTGGTCACCTCTAACAGGAACTTCCAAGCGCGCTCAGGTCCCCAGGCCTTGCCACTGGCTGCCCTCTGCTTATCAGTCTGTTTCCTGACCCCACCCCTGTTCACCAAGCCTGCTGGGGGTGGGCTCCTGGGGCCGGTTATCAACTCTTCACATGACACCTTCACACCAATTTCCATTTAATAGGTTGGAACAGTCCCTGGTGCTCCCTGTGCTACAAATTTAATTGCAGCCAATCACTTGTCTAAAGATTAAAACTTACAAGTTAAATCAGAAAATTTTTTGGTTTTGTTTGCTTTTTAAACATTTAAAAAAACTTTTTGTGGGACTGGGGGGGGTCTCACTTTCTAGTTGAATTCAAGGCAATCCTCCTGTTTCAGCCTCCCAAATACTGTGATTACAGGTGTGTATTACCACGCCTGGCCCAAAACATTTACTAGATCAGAAAGTATTAACGAAGCTCTATTACTCATTGCCAGCGTGGAGCTAAGAACATTTAGTAGTGTTTGGGGGCAGAGTAGACTGGGAAGTAGGACCGTATTTGCAGTAGAACTGGCAGACAGCTGAGTTAAACCTGGTGCTATGTCTAACAGGCAGGGCCATGAAGCCTGCACAAACCCATCGCTGTCATTTATAGAACAGGCAGAGGTAGGGGAACCACCTGTCCCAGTTTTCCTGGGAAGGTCTGGTCTGTGCTATTGGCCCTGGTTAATTAACTTTTCTGGGGAGTACCAGGAATCGAACTCAGGACCTTGCGCGTGCCAGGTCCTTGTGCTGCTGAGGCTCCTGGCCCTGGCTAATTCAGAGCACCTTCTTTCCCGCTCAAGTCTCTGCTCTGCAGTGATTTTAGGACCATCCCACCCCACGTGCGGACCAGTATCTCACCCACACAGGACGCATTCCTGAGAGCCTGGGTGGGCTGCCCCCACCCTGTCAAGTAAGGGCTCCAGTCCGTGTGGCAGGGTCTCACTGGTCAAGCCTGCGTGAGCAGGGAATGACCTTCCATCCCCTTTAGGAGGTGCTCTTCACAGAAGGAAAGGAGCACCGGAAGTCATGCAGTGCGCTTCCTTTTACCTACCTTACAGAGACTGACAGGACAGTTTTGCTCAGGTCTCTGCTGAACTGAACTGCCGGTACTGGTTACTGCTCAGCAAATAAGCCATCTACAGAGTACATACTCCCTCCTACCTGGGGTGTATCTGGCGTCAGGACTCCCCCAGCCCCCTCCTCCGCGAAGGGGAGAGTTATCCCATGGAGATGGAGGCGGCTTCTGCCCGGTGAGTCCTGGCGGCGGGCGGGACGGCGCAGTGATGCTCTTAGGTGGCAGCGGGACCTTCCACAGCTCGTGGGCCAGCGAGGTGTTTGTAGCTGGGCCAGGGGACCACGTCAGCTTGGAATCACTGTTTCTGGCTGCCCCACAGAAGATGATGTGGCCAGAGGAGATAATGTTTAACGAAAGAGAAATGTTACTTACAACATCCACTGTCCCATGAAAAGCTTATCAAACAAAGAAATTCTTATCAAGAAATCCCACATCAAACTACACTGCTGAAGAAAAAACCCCAAAGCCTGAAGGAAACCGTCCCTTTCCCTCCCACCACATCCACCCCCTGCAGGAGATGCTCAGGCTGGGAACAAAAACCACGCAGGGGCGGGAGACCAGCCCCTAGCAGCTCTTCCAGGTGATGGGAGCACAGAAGTTCAGGGAGAGCCACAGCGATGTGACACTGCCTACCTCAAGTGACCTGATCAATTCTGCAGCAATTCAAAGTTCACGTTTGCTCTATTTTACAGAAGTATCGAGCTATGAAGGGCTGGCAATTATAAAAGGTACTTTCCTAAGCTTCAGGCCTGCTCAAGACGAAATTCTGTAACCTCCAAGCTGAGTGTACGCTCAGCCCAGGGCAAGTGGTGCATGCGGAGGCTATCTTGATGAGCAACCGAGTCATGAGCAGTGTCCCCGCCCCTGGGAAGAGGAAGGCAGGGAGAGCACAGGCCTGGCCACGCCACCCTGCAGCCCACCTGAAGTGCTTTGTGCTGTACTGCTGAGGGGAACGCTGTAGTTGGAGGCACGAATGGATGACCAGGCACTAGTTGAAGGCAGCGTGGTGTTCAAGGATGAGGATGACCCTGCACGAGAGAGAGCGATCAGCTTCTAGGGCAAGAGACGTGAGGGGAAAGTACCACAGACCGCAGCTCGGCAGTGCGGGTGCCCGCAGTGCGCCACGGACGAGCGACTTCCCCGCGGCCCAGCACAGGCAGCCCCTCTGGCCTGGGGCCTCCAGGCTGCACTCGCCACCCCTGGAAGCACTGGGCCCCACAGGCAGGCTCTGCCTGCTACTCACCCTGGCCACTAAGCCCAGTGACTTCTCACTGCTCTGCCAGGCCACCAGCAGACCCTGTGGCTGCGCTGCCAATGGCTGGGCCTCCAGCTCCCCGACACACCCCCACTCAGGCTCCGCAGCCACCTCCTTCCTAGATAACCATTCCTTTTCCAGGAGTTCAGCTCCAGACCTGTCACCTGGCCGTACCCTGCCTGGTTTCCCACATCCACCCGTCTCCCACTCCAGATCTCCAACCTTCAACTCTGATCTACGCGTCCAGCGCTGTTGGCAGGGCACTTCCCCGAGAAGCAAAGCTAGTATGTCCTGACAGCCAGTGCTGTTTTCTATGCTGCTGGGCTCTTCTCGGAAATACCTCCCCTGAGGTTTTCTGCTGGGCTTTGCACCCTGTTTTTTTTTTTTTTTTTTTTTGCGGTACTGGGGATCGAACTCGGGACCCTGCGCTTGCTAGGCAGGCGCTTATTCCACTGAGCTATATCCCCAGCCCCTGTACCCTGTTATTTTCAACGGAAGTAGAGCTTTTAACCACTTCTATCCCACGGTCTGAGCCTCAGCGACTTCCAGAAGGATGAGGTCACTTCCCTGACCACTGTGGTGGGACAGACACCTCCCTCTCGATGAATTTTACCTTCAATGCAAAATGGTGACTGATTTTGCTAATAAAATTATGTAAAGAGATAACTACGTTTTTAAAAATTAGCAAAATGTTTTTCAGTATTTTTGGTATGTCAAAAATTCATTTCAATCACATTTCTTATAGTGCAAAATCACAAACAGGAAACTAAATGCCTTGTACTGAAAAATAACCACATAGGAGGAAACGGCAGTTTTGACTGGTAACCGGCTTCGAAGTGCTTCTGGGCCACAGTGGGCAGTAAGGCAAAGTGGTCTGGCTTTCGCTCTGAGAGCCACATGGCCTCACCTCTTAAGAGTGCACACAACCCTTGGCTGCTCAGAGAATTAGTGAGCAGTGAACGTTCACGGGGCCTTTGTGTTTGCTCAGTTAAATCAAATGATACTAAATTCTCATTACGTCAAAAGCGGCCATCGTCACTGAGGGGAATACAGTCCTGTTTGATGTCTGTGACCCCACAGGGGCTGGGTGCTACAAGGTGCTGGAGAGAGTTTTGCTGCTGCCAACTTCAGGCCCACATTGAGCTGCTGCTCTTGAAGCATGCCCCACTGCGGCACTCGGCTCAGCACCTTGCGTCCCCTACGTACCACTGTTCCTGTCCCTGAGGTGGTCCACTTCCCGCACAGTATTAATTGAAAGATTGTTTATGACACTGCCAGGAGTGACGTAAGGGTCAGTTTCAGGGTCAATGTTTGGATAACCTTTCCATGGTTCACCAGGGCGAAATTCTGGAAGTAGAAACTTAAAATTAGTTCAAAGCTTAATCATCACTTTAAAATCCATTACCATATATCCAAAATTTATTCCTAAATCCTAATCAATTCTCGTATATATCCCAATTTACACTAACACCCTAAAACACTTGGCAATACAACTGGCATAGAGTAAGCTATTCCTTATGTGAGTATCTTGCAAGTTCTTACAGCTGGAGTCATTTCCCTGGGCTGACACAACCATATGCAGCAACACAATGCAGTGTTTGGTCTAACCAGGGGAACTCAGACAGAACACAGCAGGCCCCAGCGCTGTGCTTTCAGTTCCTCAGCATCCCACAAATCCAGCCAGCTGCCAACACAGCCAAGAAGGAACAGCTCACCGGGGCTTCTCGGAGACTTGCTGGCCCCGTCAGTGCTGCCCCACCTCACGGCATGCAGAGCGGCCCTGAGAGCGCGCAGACCAACTTGCTGGACTGCCGTCTCGCTCAACCTTCCCATTACTGTCTCTGCACGCCCTGATAGCAGCCCAGTCACACTCAATGGGGCCACGTCACCAGCCCTGCCATACGGAAGGATGCTTTTGTGGAGACAGAGCCCCATGAGACAGAGGCAGCAGCTCACCTGGTGGCCAATTAACACTGCTAGAGCCGTTAGGCGATTTGGCACGTGGCCAGCCATCTCCTATTGAGCCTGGAGGACTGGCTGGTGAAGTACTGCTGTTCACAAAGTCATAGGGAACAAATGGAGATTCTTCCAGCCTGAAACCACTTGAAATAGCACCTGGGAAGACAGAGACGTAAGTGTTGCACAAGTGCAGCACACGAGCACGTGGATCTCCTTTGTACGCCGTCACACCGAGGGCACAGGCCGGCAGACAGATGCAGGTGGCGTGCTCTCTGCAGGTTATGTACTGGTGTCGGAGAGCATGCGCTCAGACTTCACTTGAACTCTTCCACATGCGGATTCTAACGTTTTAACTGAAAAACAGCTGAAAATGACCGCCGTGCATGTAACTTCAAGGACATAAAGACCACAGCTTGGTCAGTAGCTGCGAAGAATACGAGCTTCCAGGGACTTCCCGGCAGGCACTGGCTGTGCCCCCAGCTATATTCCCGCCCCGTGCAATTATCTCCCCATCACAAAACACCTGCGTTGGGCCTAACTGGGAGCGCCGCGTGCTAACCGACTGTGCCACTGGAGCACCTTGGCCTCACTGACTCCGTTTTGGAGGAGAAGGAGGAACAGAGATGGACAAAAATGTGACAGAAAAGATTATGATCAGGAACAGAGTGACAAAGAGGCTTTATCCAACAGTCAGGCAATTTAGGCCTATGAGGTTAACAATATGCAGTGAAAAGAAACCAATATCCGTGGCCATCAGGATATTTATATTTCTACTCTATACTCCCAGACAGGGCACTAAAGCGAGTGTGACATTCCAGGAAAACACAACCTCGCTTCTTTGTTTTCTAAGGATTTACTGTCCATACCTGTCTTTGAATCCAGCTTGAAATGACTATTTTGGGTTTCTGAAAATCATTCACGGCATAAGTTTCCCATAATTTGCTCCGTATCTACTATTGGCCTGTTCACTGTACAAAGGGTGCTTGTGTTTACTTTGGCTAATGAACTCCTTCAGGGCAAATGTTTCTATTCTTGCTTTTGTACTAGGAATCGAACTCTCGGCATCAGGCTTGCCAGGCAGACACTGTGCCACTGAGCTACAACCCCAGCCCCAGGACAAGTGTTTTTAGACACAGCTTCCTACACTCAATGGTGTGTGTATGTGTACACAGTCACACATATGTATGTATTCAAGGTGCTTGGCATAGTCCTTGGAAATCAGAAGATATTCCATTAACGTATGTAGAATTAAGGGACATTAAATAAGATGAACATGACACTTCTGAAAGAAACGTAAGTGCTGAGAAAACAATAATAGCAAGCCAATGTGACTTATAATAGCAACAATGTATAACAGAAGCGTCATTACAAAATTAGTTTTTAGCACCTATGAATATACCCAGTTACATTCAATAAATGTTAAAAAAAATACAATAAAATCACTTGGAAAAGCTCAAATGACCATCAAAAGGGGAATAATCCTTGAAAATGGACCATCTGGTCACTCTTTGCGAACAGCAGAACTGAATGAGCTTTCATTTTCCAGTCTCCAGCTTACTAGGCCCTCATAAGCGCCCCCGTCCCTGTGTCCTGCAGCACTGGGGACTGAGCTGTGTCCCAGCCCTTTCTACTTCCTGTTTTTGGGACAGGATGTGTAAGAGGCCCAGGCCGGGCTCCACCTCGTGGGCCTCCTGCTCTGCCTCCCATTACGCTGGCACCACCAGTGTGAGCCACTGTCACAACACGAAGGCCCAAATTTAATGTTCTGCAAGCTTTCAACCTTTAAAGGGAAAGGTAAGAAGAGAATTTATACCATGTTTGCTGGAGTTCTGATCCAAAGATGTGTTCACAGAAATGCTGTCCACTGTAGTCCACTTCCTTAGTCTTGACTGTGGCTCTTTAATACTGTTCATATCCATATTTACATTCAAGTTTGAGTTCAAGCCTTAACAAAAGTAAAAAAAAAAATCTTGTAAGACACAGCACGTTCTCCTCCTTGCACATGTCTACTTCCTGGAAAATATACAGCTAATCTCATTTTTTCAACCCTGCTTCATGTTTAATAAATATCACCCTCAAAACGTAAGTAACAAAGGCAGAGCAGACACACTGGCACCTGACCACGGTAACGCACAACAGGGGAACCGGCACCCCTGGCTTACTCAGCACACCATAGTTCTCAAACCACAGGAGGACCCGTGCAGTAATTACATGTATAAAATGATCTCTTCAGGTATTCTGATTAAAATCTTGGCAAAATAAGAGGAAAAAAGTTTTAAGGGCACCAAATTATGAAGCTTGTAAGTTTAACCTAATATAATGTATCTAATTTAGCTACTTCCCAGGAGTACCATGCATAAAGTTTGCTTGCAAACTGAACAATCTTTAATTGGCCAACTGGCAAAAGGATGCTATGATGTAAAAGTAAGAAAATGCTTTCTTCCTCAGTGGTGCCAGTGGCGTATGCCTGTAATCTCAGCAATCTCAGCATTTGTGGAGGTTGAGGCAGATAAATTTCAGCACAGCCTGGCTAACTTAGTGACTCAGCCCATCACAAGATTTTGAAAAATGGCTGCCAACAGAGCTCACTGGAAAGACTTAGGGCTCCGATTCCTGGTATGGGGAGGGAGGAGGTCACCTAATGGGGGCTCTTCTCACTGCTAAGGCATAATTTCCTCAAACCATGCAAGGAAGCAACCCCAAATCAGATAATCTCTTGGAACAAGCACAGAAACCTCAGACTTGGACACTGTGGGGTCAGAAAACTGACCAGTAAACCAGTATTTTACAGCATGAGCTGAAAACCATTAAGATCAGAATCACCTAAAATGCCTGTTAAAACTGGAAGACTTGAGCAGGCATGGTTTGCACATTTGTAATCTGAGTGCTCGGGAGCTGAGGCAGGAGGATCACCCTGAGTTGAGGCCAGCCTGAGCTACATAATGAGTTCATGGACAGCCTAAATATAGGGAAACCTGTCTTAAATTACAGACCACCACCATACGCTGCCGTGCAAAGATAACTTTCCAGGGGAAGTCAAACTCTTTCACATACTCTCAAGGAATTCTTGATCTGAAGTTCCAAATTAAATGGTTCTGAATTCTTTGGTCCAATGAGAGTCTATAATATTATTCTGCCAAACTTAAAACATTTCATAATATGAATTCTCTAAAATCATCCCCATTGTTGCAAGAGCATCAAATTTGTGGTCTTACGGCCACTGATTAGATCAAGAACTGGCATTTATTTCTAAAAAGGTTCCCATAATCTCTTAGGTTTTATGATTCCTTCTGCCTCTATGCAGCTTGTCTACTGTTGTCCAAAAGGAGCCACACAGGATGTTAAAGAGCGTGATTGTATTCCAATAAAATTTTACTTACAAAACCAGGCCACAGGTCAAAGTTGACCAACAGGCTGTAGCAACCTGTTCTAGACAACCACACTGGTGTTTGTGTAGGTTAAACAGACCTCACTCAGGAAGATGTCAGCCAGAAGAGGAAATCCTGAACCTAGAACCTGTCTCCTCACTGGCCTGTTCTACGTCAAGAGTGTAGTCAGATATGAAGAGGCAGCTTCCCTCAGCATGTTTCCCGGTGTCACCGCACCGCTCTCCAGGGGATCACCAGGTGAATACCAAATGAAGTCTACAGCAGCCAGGTGCTGTGCACCGGGCAAGGCCTGCGCTTCTGGAAACACAGAGATTACTAACAATCCCGAGGACTTGAGTTCAATTTGTGCCCTAGCTAAGAGTCCACAGTAATGCCACAGAGAGCCAGTCACACGGCATCTAGCCAAGGTGAAACAGCAGTAGGGCCGACAGGAACCCCACTTCTATGCACAGCTCAGAGCAGCTTCAACACAGGGCTCCCAGGGCACTGGGGCAGCAACTAACGACGCTGGCTGAGGAGTAGTTGTTGGGTAAAAGCAGAGACACAGCAGAGTGGACGGCGTCAAAATATAACAAGGAGCAGAAAGGGGCCCAGAGGGGAGGACACGCTCCTGAAATCCACAGAGCGAGGGCAAGCCTCAGGGGAAGCTCTTGCGCGTGGGACGAAGGCAACCCCTTCTCACGCGCGTTTCTTACAGGCTTTGAGCCCTAGCACCACCACGCTAACTCGAAAGCAAGCTATACAAATCCCCTAGCACAGCCTCTGTGCCTCTGGTGTTGGTTCGGGAACTGAGCTCTAGCCCCGCCCTCCAGTCCCCCCCCCCCGTACTCCCCCCATTTCCGACAACCACCCACTTGAAAAGAGGGCAGAATTTTTGAAAGAGCGAGTTCCCTGGAGAGGCTGTGCCTGAAGCACTGCCTGCGAGCAGGCACGGGGGCACTCTGAGGCACAGCTCTGGGAGGCAGAGCCGCAGGCGGGCGGCGGGCAGGTGCAGGGCCCCGGCCGGGGGAAGCGCACCTATAGGAAAGTTGCTGAAAGCGTTTATTGGTGAAGGCCCTTTTTGCAGCTCCGGTGCAGTGTGGGGCAGGACGTTGTCAAGGAAGGACTTCATGGCTGGCTGATGGAGTGACTGCTGCTGAGACGGAGGAGTCTGCTGCTTCACTAGCAGGTTGGGATCAAGTTGGCGAGATTGTTGCATCATTTGCTGCTGCACACTAAGAGGTCGACCCTTAAAACAACCAAATGGGAAAGTGGTGGAGAAAAGGCCTTTACAGACACCTACATAATCCTCACTTTAAAATTCACTTGCTTCTCAAAGGAAGGTGGGACTCTGAGAGTTAATATGACTCATGGACCAACAGCAGACATGAGAAACATGCTTCACTGTATGCAATAAATTCCTCTATCACGACTCTTATAGTAAAGGCAATGATCCAAGTCGGGCTCAGTGACACAGCACTGCAGAGGGAAGGGTGTGCGCTACCTGCTGGTCTTGCTGCTGCCGGTTCCCAGAAGGCACGCTTCTCTGACTCTGCGCCCTTTGCTGCTGCACTAACAATCGCTGGCGAGAGATGGCAGAAAGGCCGTTACGCGGACATTGTTCACACTGGTTTGCTTCCTGCACCCATTCCCTGGACCCGCAAAGCCGCTGCCCAGCGCCCCCTGCCGCCTCCGCCCCCAATGCCCTCTGCTGCGCGCTCTGGCTTCCAGCCCTTCTGCGCACACTCAGTCTTTGGTTCAATCCCAACTTCCAGTTCAACAGGAAAGCGCCTCAGCACCAGCATCCTACACAGGCTGGGCCACATTGCAAAGCACCCGGCACTCCTCGGCAACACCTCTCCCTAGCGCTCTTGTCTTCTCTGACAGACTGTAAGCTGTCCTCAGGTTGGTTATGCCTGCTTTGCCTCTGCAGCGCTCCCTGCATGAGCCTGGCTGCCTGGCAGCACCGCACAGGGGTGGGTGTCGTACCTGTAACTGGGAGATCTGGGAAAGCTGGTTTAGCTGGGATAGCTGGCTCAGCACGGCTACCTGTTGAGGGCCAAGGAGCGGGTTCAGGCCGCCGTTGTTGGGTGCGCACTTCAGCAATGAAACTGGAACCTTAGGGTCACAATGGTGAGTTAATGGTGTTGGCAAAGTAGCTCAGACCAGCTCAATGCACGCTGTATCTTACCAGCAGAGCACCTAAGTTAGTGGAATACTCACTGGAGGGCTATGGTCTGCGTGTTCGTCTATTATTTACAGACACTTTTAAAAGATGACACAGTTGACCCTTAAGCTAGCCAATTTTAGTCTGTCATTCTCCCAAGATATTGTATTAGAAAAAAAAGTATTAAAAACTACTTTTCTGCATCATTCCCACACATTTCTGTGGTAAGAGCTACTCGGAACTTGCTGCACCCCCCAGGTGCCAGTAAGTATTATGATGCTAACTAGCCATCTCTTCATACACGAGATGGCGCCAGGCTCCTCTCTGGGTGCAGAGAAGGCTGCAGCTCGAAGGCATTTACCTGAGGGGAGAGTAATGGAGGAGGCACTTGAGCACGGAGATTAGGCTGAGATGAGCTGAGAGGTTGTGCTGGAGGCTGCTGCATGCCCCGGGCTTGTGCTGCTGTGTTTCCAACACCAAACACACTGGGATTGCCATTCTACGAAAACAACAGACAGGGACAGACATCTCATTACCGTCTCACACTAATGACTTCAACACAGTAACTACATGTAACAGAGATCTTTTTGCTAATACAAATTATTCAACAGAGAGCCTAAAATACACATCTGGACTTACCTGTCTAACAGAATTCAAGTTTTGCATACCCAGCCCTGCTATGGAGCCAAGGGCCTGGTTAGGTAGTGCACTATTTGAAGGGGGAAGCTTCATGCTTTGACTGGACATAAACTGCATGTTTTGGGATTCATCTGCTACAATGCCATCCTGATTGGACAGACAGACAGATGTGCAACACCAGCCAAGCAAACAAGTGGAAGGGAGAAATCATTGCAGGAACAGAAGAGAAGTCACATGACATTCCAGCATCAACAGGAAACAGGCAGAAAACAGAAGAGATCAGATTAGTGTTAATTCTAGAGCACAAGAGGAGCCAAACATATTCTATGGGATTAAGAAAATCTACAGCAAGCAACTCCTATGCTAAACTGAGACACAACTGGGGCAATGAACTATGAACCCACTAATAGACTAGGGCACCGGATTATAACGTTTTATATCACATACAATGTTCTAAAATATTAATGCGAAAATTTACACTACTAAGCCTACTGGTTTATCAGTTACAGAGATAAAAGAAAACAACGAAAACCCTTACCTTATCAAAATAAGGATTGCGTTCCATGGAAGACTCTTTGGAAATCTGAGGCCGAGAACCCGGGCCTTTCCCGACCGTCCGATTGTAATCACCAATACTTAGGCTATGCTTGTCCATCTCCATTCGTTTGTCCTGTAATGTCCCTGATAAATGCAGGAGACTAGGTATTATCAGTGGGAACACGGCCTAAGTGATTTAGAGACATTTACGATGCAAAGCAAAACGGTCACTTTCCAAGCTGACCTCCGGACAAGGGTGTGTGAAAAGGCACAGGCATTTCACACATCTTGCATTCCTCACAGGTGAGGCTGGATTTCAGCAGATGTTATTTATGAATGAATTCTCTTGAAAAGAGACTAGTAAACGGAAGGTAGCTAACAACCTTATTTTTAAAACCTTTTTAAGCAACATAATTTAAGAAATCTTTAGTCACTTCCACTCTGCTTAATTTTATAATAAAAGTTCCATTCACCAGAATAAAATAGTAAAAGGTACACTTTGCCAACCACCAGTTAGTGCTTGCTGCGCCATGCACCATTCTAAGTGCTTTATAGAGACAGCCCATCCAAAAATGCAGACATCAGGAAAAGAAAAACTTACGTAAGTATTTTAGTACTAAACGTATTGAGACATCTTGAGATTAATGCAAATTACTTCTGGCCTCTACCATTACAGCAGGCGCTCAAAGTGGTGGTCGCCAGCTCCCAGACACTCACTGGTGTGGCAAACTGCTGCGGTGCACACGCGGTCTGCCGGCTCTGGGCAGGCTCTGTGTATTAATCCTCGCAGTTGCAGTTCTTGCTATCCCCGCTTCTACTTCGCAGATGCAGAGCTGCAGGCCAGACAAGGGCCCCCTCAGGGCCTGCTCCGCCCATTACTCTTCCCACTCTGACTGTGCTGCAGTAGACATGACCTTCTCTCTTGGAAGCTTCCTGCAAAATCTCCTCTGTTGGGTACAGGGGGCCCCTAAGTTCCGACATCACATTTACAAGTGAGTGAGCTTTTGGCCTCCTCGCCTTCAGAACACTGGGCCAGGCTGGCCTTTCCCTCTGCACACCTGGGCCTGACGTGTGGGCCCCGTGTTTGGCTCTATCAGAGCTCGCCTGGTAGCCGCAGTTCTCAGGCACTTCGACTCCATAAACCTGCTTCCCTCAGACTTCACTGTCAAGGTGTCAAGAGCCACTGCCCAATCCAAGTGTCTCGCTCCGACCCCACTTAGCTCAGCTCCACGTCTGTAGCAGCCTGTGAACGTCAGTGCCCCACTCACTTCTGACAAGACTGTCCTCTCCCTGTGCTGCTCCGCCTTTTCTCACCCTTCAGATCTTATCGGCCCCTCATTTCTTCGTAGTTGCTCTTCTTGAGATGTCTGCCACTATCACAACACCCTCATCCCAGTAAGTGGAAAAGAAAGTAAATTTAACAACAGAAAAAATTCCTAAAAAAGGGACATTTCAAAAATGCCTTTTGCTTTTGAGTACTGCTCAGGCTTTGAGTTAGGGATCTGAACACTTTGACTTTCGACCCTTTCTCTTTGGCACCAGGAACGGAGCTCAGGCCCTCACACTTGCCAGGTGGGCGCTGAGCCGCTGAGCTCTACCCCAGCTTGGACTTTCAGCACGTTTGGGAGCCCACTGGGCTGTCGCTAACCCTACGCGACGAGCGCCCCCTGTTCTTGCCGCCCCCACTAACAGACCACCCCTTATTCACACACCACAGCCGGGGACCCGAGCCCTCTGCCTCTCTGTATCTAGCCCTGTTACCGGAGCCCAGCAGCCAGCTCCGCAGGGCTCTGCACATCGTTCCCTCCTAGTAACCAAGTGGCTCCCGGGGAGCTCACTCTGGTAAAAGTAGTGCTCACTCTGCTCCATCACCCAGCGCGCCCCCAGCCCCCAGAGTAAACGAGCCCGATGCCAAGCCCTGCCGACCCCACCGGCCCTCGCTAGTGAGGCTCTTCAGCCAGCGATGGCGGGCCGCAGATCCACAGGGAACCCAGGGCTCGCCAGCTAGTCCCTTTCAAAACTCTGCTTACCTGGCTTCTGACTCTGTCTTACCCTGCTTCTCTCAAGGTCACTTTTTACATGCCAGCACTCCTCCATCTTAGGCCCACCGCTCCGTAATTCTTGCTGGCCAATCTATAGTTAAGGCTTATTATCACAGTCTAACTACCTTTGTTGTCTCCAACCCTATCTATTCTGAGCTCAGCATCCAGATTTCCTACTGTTTATTCAACATCCCCGGTTCTTATAGCAACTTTAAAACAGTATTTTATCAAACCTACTACCATGTCTACTATACCCTTACCTTGTGTAACAGTCAGTCGTTTTTTGTCTCTCAGGTTCAAATTCATCCTTTCTGGCTGCTCTGCAAAAATGCAACTGGAGCCCTCGTATTTTCCTTTGCCGGCCAACGCTGAGGTGTGGCCGGTAGAGGGTGCCGGTGAGACAGTGCAGAAGGGAGCCTGGCTTTGCTCCCTTGGCCACTCTGATCTGACTGGTCAGCAGCACCCCCGGCCAGCCGCTCTCAGCATGCTCACACCTCTCCAAACCATTCTGCAGCAGTGTCTGCTGAGCTGACAGCTTTCCAGCACCTTAGTTTGTTTTTTTTTTTTTTTTTGTCTTTTTGAGACAGGGTCTCGCTATGCAGTTCAGGATGGGCTTGAGCTCACTTTGTAGCCCTGGCTGGTCTCGAACTTACAACAACTCTCCTACCTCAGCCTCCCAAGTGCTGGATTACAGGCGTGCGCCACCACGCCTGACTTTGGTACATTTTAGATATACGTAACGATCACATTCCTCGTAGAGAATTTGTACCTGTACACGATATAACTGGTTTCTTTTTCCCCGTTCCCCTATCTCTCCTTCAACCCCTCCTCCCCACTTACAAAGCTTTGTTCCCATCTTACTTCCTTCCTTTTTACTTTTCCCTTCTTTCCTTTCCTCTAGATTTCTAAGAAGTTCCAGCAGAGTAACTCAGACAGCTATTTCTCTGCCATTCAGTGAGCCATCGAGGAGGCAGAGATTTGTCAAGGATTAAGACAGATATTCTGAGTATAGATTTTTACAAAGCCGCTAACAGCCAGGGTTCTGCAGAATATTTCACCCACTGTCACGGCATTCCTCACAGTACTGTGCCAGGTCAAGAATTTTTTTAAAGCAAAGGAAGTGCAGTAATGGGCTCATGGGATCCACTGACTTTACCCCACGTGCCATCATCTGAGACAGTGGCCCAAGGCATGGGTAGAATGACTTGGGGAAGACTCAGCTACAAGCAAGTCGGGAGACAGCACCCTGAAAGGAAGGGTGTGGGTTTTACAGACACAGTGTCCACCTCTGCCATTACCAGCATCCGGAGGTCTCGGAACAAAGGGCGGAAGTGGGCATGGCGTCTTGCAGTTATACCCAGGGCCACTCCTAGGACTCCGGCTTCCTGTTCTGAGGCTCTGTGGGTTTACCGAGCAGAAAGCTTGAGAGAGAATGCTCCAGCCAAAGATGTGAAAGTGGGTCTGCACACAGATGAGGGCACCGCCAGGACACCACACACCCTGGTGACCACAATAAGGGGTGGCCGGCCTGCCAGCCCAAGTGGATAAAAGGGGAAACTGGTCTTCTGGTACAGCATGAAGGCAGGGAAGATTCTTAGTACTTCTATGCCTAGCAGTGAAGATTCAGGAAACCACCCAAAGAGGCAAGGCGACTGAGGTTGAGACCCCTCAGGAATAAAGGTCTGGGCCACCCCATCAGGTCAAGACTAGCATTAGTGCTCCACTGGAGGAGAGTTAAGTAAGGAACAGGAAGTCTAAGAACACAGCCATCACTATCTGTGACAGGCTGGGATGGACTAAAATACGGACGGAGGATGAGCAACCCCAAATTGAAAACCCAAATCTGAAGCCTGTTGTGTGTGGGATGCCCAAGGAGTTTTAAATATGGAAGCATTTCAGATTAGGGAGGCCTAACTAGTAGCCTCTGCAAATATTCTACAAGACAAAGAAAAGAACCCCCGATAGCTGGAACACCTGGTCCCAAGTATTTTGGCTAAATGACACTCAACTTGCAGTGGTTTGCACACCTCCTTCTATTTAGAACTTATATTTGTCTTAATTTGTATGGGGCAACTTCTTTCTCTTTCCCATTTTTACCTTATTCAGAAGTTATCAAAAGTTAACTTTATAATTTGGTCCTTGAGTGAGAACCTTGGGCTGAATAAAGGGTAACGGAAACAGCCAGACACCAGAGCCTCGTGGCACTGCGCCCCTCTTCCTGCTCCGTCAGAAAGCAGGGAGAAGCATGGAGCCACTGCTCTGCAGCGCAGCGGAGCTTCACTGGGTGTGCGGACAGTGAGCGCGCAGAGGGCCGGTCTGGTGAACGGCACTGGAGCTGCCAGCCACAGTTCTAAATTCATCCCTTCTGGTTGCTCTGTCAAACAGGGGAGGGGGTCCTGAGCCCCTCACACTGTTTTTTCCTTTGCTGACTAGCACCAAGGATTTCATCAGTAGAGAGTAGAGAAGAGACTGTGCAAGATAAAAGGCCTGGCTCCCTAGTTCTGACACTCTCTCCTGAGGCACAGGCAGCTTTCCCAGTACCAGGCTCCTACAAGGCTCAGCACAGCAGGAAATTCCACCAGCACCCTCCAGAAGGTGTGCAGCAGAGGCTTCCGGTGACATGTGTCACCTGGAGCAGCCTCCCCCCTCGCTCGGAGGGCTGCCTTCCTGCAGTTTCATGCGTGGGGTTCCACGGCGACTTCTGTGAGGCACGGCCCTGCCTAAGGGCTGTGGGCCGGAGGGAGCAGGCGGACAAAGACTTCCTCAGGCCCCAGCTCAGTCTGACCTCCGCGACTTCTACCTGCTACTCGAATGTGCTTCAGGGTCCTTTAGAGACCCTCACCACTCTTACTTCTTGGTCAGAGTTAACAATTCTCCATAGCTGCGCTCTATTTTCCTTTGCTAACGACCCAGCTTCTCTCTCCCAGGGTGCTCGGACCAACACAGCGCATCCGCACCCCTAAGCGTCCAGGTGAGGACCCCAGAGCTGGTGTTCACCACACCCTTCTTCACCCTGTGACCCAACGGCTAAGACGATCAGTCACTGGTGAGTCTGACCCCATGTACACACCAAATGAGACTCTTAGTTTACAGCTTCAAAAATAATCTCAGGCTACTACCACAACGAATTTCTAACTGGTTCAGCAGTGTTCACCGACAGAGCCTGTTTTCTAGCATCTTCCCTTAAGTGAAACGCTGCCATCTGTCTCTCCTCCCCTGCTCCTCCAACCCCCACTTTTGTTGTATTTTTTGTACCATTACATGGAACTAGCCTAGGAACTGCTCCTGAGTAAATAACAAACAGCCTCACATCTTCCATTTTGAGGGCACGAGGCCACGAATGCCTTATCTTGCCATTTCTCCAGTAAGTCATACATTTAGGTCTTTATACATGTGCTTTTCTCAGCGAGAAGACTAAATCCCCTCAACCTGGACAATGCACCCCTCCCAGAACTCTGAGGCAGTCACAGGTTACTAGCACAACCACGTTAAAGGAGCACAGTGATTTGCACCTTGAAGGAACGTGAACACATGTAAAGTAACCACAGCATTTTCACGTACACAAGAGAACTGAGATTATGCACTTGGGAGCCCAGGTCGCCTCCCCCCAGGCCGCATCAGGGCTCTTACTAAGACCACAATGTAGATACGCTGGTTCATTCATCATAAATATAAACTAAATTAATTTTCTCTCACCTCCAGAAAGATCCATCTTATTGCTCTGTACATTTTCTTCTGGTGAGTCTCTCTGAGTTAAAAAAAAAAAAAACCAACATTTTAGCAGATCTTAACTTATCAATGCAAGTAAACAATTTTTAGTATCATCACCTGTGAAGTTCAAGTGCACCACAAAGGGTTTTTTCATTAGATTTTAATGAAAAATTCTATGAAAGCAAATTTTCAGTTGGTATAAAATTGGCCTTATTTTTACAGTTCTATATCTTTAATCATATTTTAAGTACTCTAAGATGAAGAGTAATTTTTTAAAGAAAACAAAAACAATAAAATTGGAGATGGACACCACTAAAGGAAGAAGGCGGATAAGAAAAAACACTTACCGGAAAACTGATATTTGAAAACTGTTTAACAAACGGATTTATCCAGGCTTCTTCTTGTTTGTTCCCACCTTTCATCATTCCCTTTGTAAAACAAAAGAGCAGAAAAGATGCCATGGCCATCTCCATTTATCTGGGCACAGTGACGGATCAACACAACTTTAAGACAATTCCCAACTCTCAATTTTAGCCAATCATTTCTCCAACTCTCATCAGAGTTGTTAATAGTTAAAAAAGTAAACTTTACTTGATTTTCAACTTCCTTTGCTCCAGTCCTCTGGTATAGCTGTAATGTACAGAGAGATCTCTGAAGGCGAGCAGTCAGAAGGAAAAGTCAGAAGCAAGGGGCGCGGTGACCCACGAGAAGAAGGCGGCCTCTGAGAAACAGCAGAGAACTGCCCACTGGGCGGCTCCCAACTTACACATGGGTTTCGTTACATGTAATTTGGAATTTTGGAATTCTCACACCAAAGTAAAAAACTGCTTTAGGTTTTTGAGTTAGTCCAAAGAGACCAATTTAACCTATAATTTATCTGCAATATAGTGAAAAAACCCATGTGGTACCACATGCAAAGTATTTTAAAATTTTTAACGTGTGCTGCCAAAACCACCACCCTCCAGCAGTAGCCGAAGAGGGATGTCCTCCCGCTGGGCACAGGCAGGCTGAGCACTGATGGCACCGCACTGAGACCCAAGCTGAGAGAACGAAGGCCTGTGAGCAGCAGCAGGCGGTGGCGAAGGAGGCTGGAACCAGAGCCAGGCCGAGCACCGGGGGAGGCCGTGGAGACGCTCTCAGCCAGCCTGCTGCTTCACTTCCATCCCCACTGCTACAGGCTGTTCCTTCTGACTGTGAGACAGAACAGAGCTCCACTACCTCCCCCTAAGTGCAGGTCTCTGAAGCAAGCACCCGCCCTCTCCAAAGCGTCTGAAGTCATGTTTAAGTCCTCCTCTTTCTCTCTCTCTCCCCCAGCCCCAGCCCCACCTAGCTGCCATGTTCCTGTCTCTCCTACTCTGAAACGTCCTCCCCTTCTAAAACCTCTCCCCCCCTTACATCCACTGCTGCTGCCCAAAGCAAACCCTCCTCCCTAGACTGGCTGAGTGAAGCGGCTTCCTGAGACTCCTCCCTTGGGCCTGGCCTCTGCTCCAATTTACACTTCATTCCATCACCAGGCTAGAATTTAAAAAAAAAATTCACTGACATTACCTTCTACTTCATTTCACTGGCTCCACGTTTTATAAAGAATAAAGTTCAAACTCTTTGGAATGACACTAAAGCACTCCCATAATCTGCCCTTCGTCTACCCAGAGCCAGGTCTCTTGTCTCTTCTCTCTAGGAAGCCTGCGTCTCTGTAATGTCAGGCAGTGCTCTCCCTCGGCCCGCCCCACCCGAGCAGCTCCACACCCAGCTGACGCTTCTGATGCCCGGCGCACTCCGCGCTTCCTGAAGCCGCAGCGCACACCTTTAGCATACGTGAATCCCCAGCACCAAGCACAGTACCTGGCACACAGCAGAAGCTAAATAAATGTTTGCAGTTGCTTTCTAAAGAATTTTACTAGTAGAAACAGGAGAAAGAGTAAAAAGGCTACACACCCTTTCCCTTCTCCTTTTTTTGCCACTCAGACCCTGTAAGGAAAGACAAAGTCACAAAACAGCACGGTCCAGTGGGGAGAACACAGGGCTTGGAGCTGGAGGACCTACACTTAGTCCTTGCTCTGCCCCTCACTAGTCACGCAACTCTGGGCGAGGCGCCACCTTCCCCGTGCGCCCCTCAGCACCCTGTCTCTGAAGGCTGTGAGGGGCAGACGATCTGTGTGGAGCGCATGGCAGCACTTTATACGCTAATGGCGGGCAGCAGGCAGATTCGGCCAAATGAAACGTCGCCAGGTGAAAATGGCAGGTCCTAGACTTTGAATCCCAGGGCTAAAAGGGTGGGTCCTCGGCAGTCAGCTCATCCAGGTACTCACTGGATATCTGACTTCGAAGGCCCCTCAGAGGTGAGCATTCTCAGACAAGGTGGGAGGCTATGCCAGCATCACTCTGGGGGACAGGGCATACATCTCTTAAAGGCTTCCCCAGGAGAATCTGACTCCAGTTCCCAGTACCACCTCTCTAGAACAAATGCTCTAAAACAGTGGTTCCTAATCCCGGCTCAGAGTCAGACATTTGGGGAGACTGGTCAGAACAGGAAAACTGGCCCGACTTCCAAAGCATCAGGAGAACTGGGGTACAGGGAACCATACTTCTAACCTATGATTCTGATGTGCAGCCAGGTTTGGGAATACATTTGCCCGTATTTAAGAACAGAATCAGGCTCTGTCCTTCCCTGGGTATTTCTGTCACAGGACCTTTTAGGATGACGGGCCGGGGGATGGAGGAGTAAGGAGAACAGCGGCGCTGGGGGGAGCGGGAGGCGGGCACACTGAGGGGGAGACGGGATGGGAGATGAGCTGCAGGGCAGTGGACAGTCAACATGGAGATTTGCCCTCTCTTCCCCCTCACCACTGCAGGCACCACTCGAGAATCAGGGGTCACCCCAGGCAGCACAACGGAGGGAGAGGAGGCGAGAAACCCCAAGCTGTAGCAGTGGGGAGAAAGGAAGTTCCTGTGGTCTAGGGTTTTCTAGGTGGCTGCCCACACAGGAGGCTACACCTAAGTCGGGGGCTGCCTGGCCTGCACTGCCTGCCATGAATGGGCAGGCAGAAAGTGAGTTTTCTGTGGGTAAACTACCTCTGGAATTGAAAGTTTCAAGAGCTTCGCCCTTGAAATGTTTACCTTCGACGACATTCTCTTGGTGTACGGCGGCCAATTTAGAGACGAGTTGAGCTCTTGGGATGAGTTACTATTCCACACTCCGATCTCCACACCCTCCTCCTCTTCCCAGCCGGGTGGGCGGCTCCCAGGCAGTGGCATGTCCTCACCACACCAGCCGTCTTGCATAGACTTTGGCCCTGATTGTGGGTTTGTGATACAAAGGGAAACACACTTAATAAAGCAATTCTTTCCTGAAGAAAGCATACGTTAAAGAGTGGAGAGCGGGGAACTAAACAAAACAATACTTTATTTCTCTTCCCAAGTCACACAACGGAAACACATGTTTTACAAATGTTCCACTAAAAATAATTCATTGTTATTTAAAACTTCAATAAGTCTCTCATGCTTTTACAAATCAGAATGTTCCTAAATCTGGACAATGGTGGCATTCATATTTGCACCCACTTATCAATCTGCATAGTGACACAAGACAGAGAAGATGGATAAAATTAAAAGATACCAATTTTGATACATATTTTTAAGACGAGTGGCCAAAGAGCATTTGAAGTCAAAAGCAGAAGGCATCTATCCACACAGAGGGCCTCTGGGACTCCTACAGGATCCTCTGTCTACCACACAGGACCAGTGAGGATGCTGATATGAGCCCTGTGGCCCTTCCCAACCTGGGAAACACGTGTCAGTTTGGACACATGTGCCACGATATGCTACTTGGTCTCCTTAGACTATTCCTTGATAGTCCAATCTGGTAAAATGAACCTGGATTTGGTGAAGGATGTGCAACTCATTAATACCATTCTAAGGAGACTGAAGTGAAGAAAATTTAGAAAGATAAAAGCCAACCATGTTATAAATGCAGAGACAAATACTGATTACATCTAATACGCCACACCATGTAGATAATATTAGCCACAATACAGAAACACCATCCTGGTTTTAGCTGTAATCAATGTGCCGTCACCACTATTACAAAATAGCTAGCAGGGAGCGTGGTTAACTTACCAGACTTGCTTAACACTTGCGGACCAACAGAGCTGGAGCCCCACGTGGACGCGCTGGATGCCGCAGCCATGGGTTCTCCCCAGCTTGGACCGCTGTCTATGGGTTTACCCCACGCGGAGGTACCATTATCCACAGTGGTGGCTGGAGTAGAAGGCTCCCCCCAGGGCTCACCCCAGCCTTTAGAAAGCACGGGAGAAGAAGTCATCAGCACAGCTGGTAAGGAGGCACGGCAGGACAGGGACAGCAAGGAACACCGAGGAAACCAAAGACAGAGAACCCCGCGTACTCAGCAGTGACACTAGGAGAGGTCCAGAAAGGTATCGCCAGCTGCGCCGGAGACAGACCTCGTATAATGTGACTGAACTGCGTGCGGCGCACTCTTTCCGAATCTCTTCTCCTACCATTGCCCTCTGGGCCTAGAGCAGGTGCTTCTGAGTAACTGTAACTTTAGGAAGGCGCCCTTCTGAGGAGTGACAGTCAAGTCATTCTCAGTCATTTCTAAGGAACTGAGTAAAGCAGGGCATGAAGCTGGGTTAATGGTGTAAAAATTTATACTATTACAATTTTCCCTGAAACTGTGATCTTTCTATATCATACAACAGCTACATGACTAACAATGGGTACGCACCCTGCTTTTATACATGCTGGGTAACATTTACTTAAAAAATCTCAATTATTAGGCTTAAGTTGACAAAAGTCAAGCAAGCAAACCATAAATGTATTTTATTTTTAACAAAACAAAGGGCTTCCCTTTAGATACATAATTATTTCATCTAAAAATCAAACCTGAATACAATAAACCAGACGGAGCAAAAAAAAACCCTTCAGTGCTGAAAAGGTCAGGCCATGAAACCATGCCCGTGTCCAACCTCTGTTAACAAAGACCATGCACGCCAATTAACTGGGGTGGAACGTCCACCGAAATCTGGAGACACAGGAATCAGGTTTTTGTAAGAGAGGAAAATGGGAACATCCTAGAAAAGTATTAGCAAATACTTTACACATACACATGGTTGAGTAGAGTAGGACTTCACGCCTACTTAAATACCAGCTGGGAGGTATGGCTCACAAACAGAACCCACCCCAGCAAACACAAGGTCCTGGGTTTGATCCACAGCATGCAGGGGACAGGGTAACCCTTCAAAGCCAAATACAGTACCAGAGGTTTAAAAGAGCGCGTTCTTAGATACTTGCTCTATTTCTGAGGCATTTTAGTCACGGAAACCAAAACGGTAAGCACTAACTCACAACACTGGTCCCACGTAACCCTACTCTTCCACTTCAGCCTTCTGCCGCACGCCTGAGCATGAAGCCCACAGATTCGCAAACAGTACTAGCAAAGGGGGGGTGGGGGGGTGATGCTAGCTGGGTGAACATGACCCTGCAACTTTCCTTGAGGTTTTCTAGGTTAGCACAAAAAGGCCCTTGTGGGTACACCCCGGCAGTCTGCTAGACACATAGCACTAAGCTGGAACCACGCTTGTTTTTAGAAACCTGCGTGTACTCTGCAAGCCCATGAGACTCCACAGAAGGAAAGCTTACCCGAGCCGCTGCTTGCCTCTTTGTGTGAGACGGCGCTTGCCGACGGCAGCAGCTGGTGCGCCTGCGCCTGCTGGTCTGATCGGCTGCCGCCGTTGGGGACGTTTTTGTTCCACATGTTCACATTTTTGTAGTTGTATTTGCTTGGATCTCCCCAAGCCGAAGTCCCATCATCAATCTCCATTTTGCGTCGTATAGATTCTGGGGATGGTTCCTCCCAGCCTGTGGGTTCTTCTTCTTTTGTCGGGGCTGGTATAGGTCCCCCCAGCCAGCCTGTACCAGGAGGTTTGCCTGCAGCTGGTGGGATTCCCCAAGACCCAACAACGTCTTGTTGCTTGTTCCAGTCTGGAGAGCTGACTGGCTTTGACGAATCTCCCCAACCTAGAGACTGATTAGACTTTGGAGGGCCCCCCCATCCCTGGGAAGGGTTAGGTTTAGAAGATTCATCCCACCCTGATGAATTATTTGGATTTATGTTATTTCCCCAAGTAAATGAACTAGTTTTACCAAGTTCGTTCCAACCAGAAACGGACCTGTCGCTGTCACTACCTCCTGAGCTGGATTTCTTACTCGGCTCACCCCAGTGGTTACTCCTGGATGCATCTCCCCAGCTGTCGCTGGTGGAAACAGACCAACCTGGGTTTGATTTCTGTCCATCGCCCCATCCCTGTTTGTTCTTTTGCGAGTCATTCCACATGGACTTCTCTTCTTTGCAAGTCCCCCACTGATTGCTCTTGGTCATTCCCATAGCAGCAGAGTCATCTTCCCACCCCCCCTGGCAGTTTGAGCCTTCGGGATCTCCCCACCTCAGAGCAGGCTTGGGGCCGCCCCACCCTGAGGCAGATGAGGCATCGTTATTACTTGGGCTAGCCTTACCTACACGTGCCCCTGAGCTAGAAGTCTGTGTTGCAGAGCTTCCCCAGGCCTCTGTCCCACTGTCAGTCTTTCTCTCCCCTCTGGGTGATGTTTCGGTGTCCCAGGCAGTATTCTGCTTAATAGGAGTCTGTCCCCAACCAGAGTTGGACAGGACACGCGGATCTAAGTCAGTTCTGTTCACAATGCTTTGGAGTAACGTGTGCTGATCAATTTTTCTTCTATCTCTACTCTGACTTTCCCCAGCTGCTTTCTCTTCCAGGCGCCCAGTGCTTTCCGTGCCCCCGTCGCTCTCCACGGCGCCCCCCGTTTTGGCCCACACACTGTTTTGCTCACTTGTCTGGGACGTGGCGGAACCCTGGTCCTCTTCCTCAGCAGATTTCCACCCGTTTGTAAACTTCTTCCCGCTGCCGTTTGCGCTATCATTGGAATGCTGACTGCTGGGCAATTTGTTCCACTCCACGCTGGGTACATTAGTGCCAGTGTTTTGTGCAGGGGCACCCCATCCTCTCCGACTCCCTCCAGAATGCGCACCATTTCCATTTCCCCATGAGGTACTCTGGGAATTTGCTGCCCCAGACTCCCATACCCCTCCCCCTTTATTTGTGTTAACTTGAAAGTTAGTGCCCATAGGCCCGTTTACGCCAGGCTGCATTAGAGTTGCATTCACAGTGTCACCATTAGCTTGGCCACTGGGGCCTGAACATTTGTCTCCAGAGTAACTAGAACCATAGGCAGCCCATGTAGTACCGTAAGAGCCTCCGCTTTTTGACTCTCCATTGCTAAGATGAGAAAGAGAAGTGCCGTTCATAACTGATGGAGCCTGTATCTGAGGATGATTCATTGTGCTCACACGCCAGGCCCCTGTATTACTACCAGGCAGTTCATTGTTCTGTACTGAACCGGAGTTTGGTAAACTAGAGGTCATAAAGTTAGTAGTGTTATTTGGTCCAGACATTTCAGTGGTGACATTTTGAGGTTGACCACTGAATGAAACCTTCTGTGTACCACTCACTTCAGATTCACCAGGTTCCTGAAGGCCTCCCCAGGTGCTGTGGGCAGAAGAGCTACTCACTGGAGGGTTAATACTCTGATTGCTGGGCATCTGGCCTAGGGTGCTGCCCTGAACACTGATGCCAGAACTGCTGCTCCCTATGGGCCCTTTCAGGGCAAGTCCACTGCTCTCTAGTACTGGCCAGGCAGCGTGGCTGCTAGCGGGATTCAAAGTGCTTGGCTCTAGCCCCCCATTCGATGAAGAACTGACAGCTCCCCAAGCATTCATTCTACTGTTGCTACTTTCCGATTTGTTCTCAGGAGCATCCACAGAACCCTGACGTGTGCTTATTACGGCCCCATGGGGAAAACCCCAGGGCCCAGGACTACTTCCATGACCTACGTTATTGCTGCTGCTACCAACAACAAACTTGTTTTGGGAACCGAGTCCAGTGCTACTCCGAAGGCTGTCTTTGTCGCTCCCTGTGCTCCCTGAAGCCATGGTGGTGATGTTTCTCTCTGATTCAGAACTGGAGGCAGAATCAGCATCCACACATTCTGAAGCCAACTCCAGGTCACTGCCGGGGACTGCGGGCCATGCTTCTTTCTCCAACAAGTCGTCTACAACAGCATTCTTACAGTCTGTGCTGGCGTCACTCGGAGAAGACACAGGTCCCTGCTGGGAACTCTCATAGTGGGGTCCTGAAGTACTGTGGTTTATATCTACAATAAAGAAGTAGTAGTGCAACTATTTAGTGCTAGTCATTTTCAAAATTACACTAAATGGTAGATTCAAAAATGATAAATATACTACACGTACATACAATCTAGTAAGATCGAATATTTGGTAGTATGGTTACAAGGGCATTGATTATTTTATTGCCAACAGCTTTCTTTTTCTAGTCTTTCACAAAGGCAGACAATTTTGTGAAATCCTAAAACCCTAGAGCGGTGCTGGAATATATCAGTGTCTCAATCTGTGTGTGCGGAATGGCTGGCTTGTTAACACACCAGCAAGGAAAGGCACGGTGGCCTCAGGAGGACTGGGGTGGGTGTGTGTCAGGGCAAGGGAGCAGCCCAGGGGCTCAGACAGAAGAGGATGAAGGGCAAGGGTGAACAGCCCAGACTGGACGACGCGGATTAGGAATGCCTACGGATCTTTTCCCATTGTGCGTTCTGGAACAGCTTGACCACACAACTGCTTTTGGTGTTCTAATAAGTATATACGAATCCCAAAGCCTTCTCTGTGTCTCCCTTTCAGCAGTACCCATACTGAGCTAAGATACTGCATATAAGCGAGCATAGTTTTAGCTTGCTGCTCATAAAAATTTCTTAATTTACCTTCATAGCCATGTTAATTATAAGAGACAACAGAAAAACTGGTGTGCTGAAAGATCACCAAAGGATTACGATAAAAAACCAGCCATATGGTAAAGACCATAAACAACCAATCACGTAATCATAATCTTAGACTTTCTGCTATGTATGTATTATCTAGTTATCTGACCACAGGGGGGGCAGTTCCAGCACCTCTGATGGTTTCCCAGGTGCTTGATCATAATGACCCGGTAGGTAGGAATTCCACAGATACTAACTGGCTGAGATAAATGCATTCAGATTGTCTTAAGGGGGTTGCAAATATTATGGTTCTCCACTAGATTAAAAATCAGAAGCACATGGAGCGCTTTAAACACACACTCAGCCATGCCCTAGCCTTAAACAATGAAGTCCAGATGCTATTAGAGGCCTACAAGACACACAAGTCACTAGCAGGGTGATTTTCTAACACAGAACATCAGATTCAAGTGGCATCACTTGCTTTCAAAGAGCAACTACTAAAAACTAAAGGACAATGAACTAAAAACATGAGCAGGGAAAGGGACCGAGACCAGGAATGGTCTCACAAAATACGTATTTTAAAGGTGTATCACTGACTTGGATCTCTATGCCTGTTTCAGAATCATTTCATTAAACTGTCAAACGCAGTATGATATCTTTCAATGCCTGTAAGAATTAACTCAGTGAAGAGCCACGAAAAGCCAGTCTCGCAGGGTAAAAACAAGTCAGCACGCACACATGCATCCATAGTGCCGGCGGTACCGGCAGCTGTCCAACGCTCACTGTGAGCTCTATGCGCCCTTTCACCATGGAACCTTAGGGAGAAACCCTAGAGCACAGGCACTGCCTTCACTTGAAGGTGATGAAAAATTGAGGTTCAGAGGTTAACTTGTGGAAACCAAGTGAGAAAGGCAAGGTTTGTCAGACCCCTTCAGGACATGGGGTGGCTAGAAGTGTATGGCTGGGGCTCCAGACACACCTGAATTCAAGCCTGGACTCATGCAGCAGCAGCAGCTGTATATATGACCAGCATCTTTAAAACGGGACACTTAACTCTAGTTGTTTTCGTACTGTACTAGCTGATGCAATGCACCTGGCTCAGGACTGCAGCAAACCAGCGCCCCGAGAGGGTCAATCTGATATAATGACTGCAAGTACAGACCCTACTGCCTGACAACTTGGACCGCTTATTAGCTGGATAACCACGGACAGGATTTCTGACCTCTGTGCCCGAGCTCCTCACATGCAAAGTCGGAACAGAAACAGCACCAACTGTAGCCAGCAGCATTCCCACAGTGACAGAAAAGACAGGAAGAGTTATCTACCTAGTACTACTACTGTTCAGCCCAGTACCAGAAGGACTCATCCCTGAAATACGATCCCACAATGAAAGGTCACAGACAAGGGAGGGAAGCCAGGCAGGGGGGCAGGTTCCTGTAATGCCAACACTTGGGAGACTGGAGCAAGCGGGTCGCCAGGAGTGTGAGGCCAGCCTGCAATACATGCAAGCTCCAGTCTAAAAACACAAAAACAAAAACAGGGGAGACAAGACAGATCAACATATAAAGAATAGTTTTTCTACACACTGGGAATAACCAATGAGAAAATATGACAGAAAAAAATCCCAGTCGTCATGAGCCATAAAAGGACTTAAAATCTAACTAAAATACATAGACTGAGGATGTACTCAGTGATACAGACTAGCGTGTCCAAAGCCCTGGATGTGATACCCAGCACTGCAACAAACCAACCAACCGAAGGCCTAAATGATTAAATTTTATTATAGGTCACAGAAGACAACTTGATTGAGTACACAAACTTGAGCCTGTAATCCTAGCGCTTGGGAAGCTGAGGTAGGTAGGAAGATCACAGAGTTTGAGGCCAGCCTGGATTACACGGCCAGACCCTGTCTCACAAAACAAAACAAAACAAAACCAGGTACAGAAACTTGTTCCTAGGTGGGAACACATAAAAATGTCCTAGGTTTAATTCCACTCTGAAAAATTATTGACCAGAGACCATATGATTAAAACTGACTGTAACATTCCCATAAAACAAATAAGCGGCTCACTCTCATGAACATCTCCAGAAGAGCTTAGGAGGAAAGGGGTCCATATTACCACACACTACTTCAGCAGCTTACCACGCTGCGACAGCACATGAGCATATCAATGGACCAGAAACGGTAACTCACATCAAGATAGTATGTCAAAGATCAACATTTGAAGTCAGTGGGGAAGAGGAATACTGAGTATTTGAACAGCATTTTTAAGTAAGAAAAACATCAAGTAATAAAAATTGATACTTGATATGATATAGTAATTAATAAAAAACTGAAAAAGTTTTTGTATATAAAAGTAACCACAGCCGGGTGTGATGGCGCACGCCCATAATCCCAGCACTCTGGAGACTGAGGCAGGAAGATTGCTGCGAGTTTGAGGCCAGCCTGGACTACAAAGTGAGATCCAGGCCAGCCTAAACTGCATAGTGAGACCCTGTCTCAAAGAGACAAAAGAAGAAACCATAAAAGAAATAATAGATCTACTTATTTTTTGTACTGGAAATCAAACTCAGGACCTCATGCTTGCTAGCCAGGCACTGTCCTGCTGAGCTATATCCCTGGCCTTATTTTTTTTTAATGTTAGAAGAAAGCAAAGTAAAAAGCAAACCCTGGAAAGCATTTTTCAAATGAGTTTTCAACCTTAACATTACAAAAAAAAGGTTTCCAGTTATGCTCATGAGCTGCTTTGGAAACAGGCGATCAAGGTCTGTCTTTTACTACACATGCCTAAGTTTTCTAGGAAACTAAGGAGAGGCCTCACCAGTAATAAATTAGCTAAAGCTCCATTTTAAATCTGGAACCTACTTGAAACTTTCAACAGTACCTACAGAGTGTTTAAAAAACTGGATTTCCAAGGACAAATCATAGGTATTTTTGGTTATGAAAAAGGTTACAGTTTAGGCAGAAAAATTAAATGGTATGAGGGGAGTAGACATTACTCTAACTGAAGGAGGGAAAGTAACACAATTCCTCAGGAAGCACAACTACACTGCTTCACAGTCAGGGGTGACTTCAGAGTTGGAAGAAGTGAAATGGTACTTCCCCTTTCTGGAAGGAAGCCAGAACTTACTGCTCTGAATTACCTGGAGGATAAATATATAGGGACGACACCAGGTACAAGATTATCACTAATTCTTCCCAGTCAACTTCCTTGCAAATGAAGTGTGTGTGTGTGTGTACCATGACAGAAGTAGAGCTGACTGTGGACCCCTGTGCTGCTGGAGAGAGGGCGGTTAGGTTTTACTGAGTACAACGTGAAATCTGAACATTTACACACTAAAAATACACTAAGTGGACAAGGATTCGGAAGGTGTACATTACCTAGAAACACCTGAAATCTGATATCAGCAGCACTTGGTCCTCACGCTCTGGCACCGCACCCATCAAGAACATAGCACTGGCCAGCAGGACATCTATTCAAAGAGGTCGTGCGGCAGGAGAGCAAAGACTGGTAATATTTCAAATGACTGACTGAAAGGCAGTACATTCAGGAAGATCTCAGATGGATGGAAAGCCATATATTTTCCTTATGAGATATATAGTACATAACAGGCAATATAAATATTTGCTTTCTGACTTAAAAACTAACTCTATGAGAAGAGCTTCAAAAGTAAGTATCATTTAGGTTTCCCAGTGTATCCAAGGACTATGAGCTGCACCACAGGGAATACGAGAGAACCTCAGATGCAGTTTTAAACAGCTCTTAAGAAATTTCAAAATATCTTAATTATTCAAGTTTTTGGCCCACAGTTGGCAAACCTTCTTTATAGTGGCCCAAATAACATTTTTGTGGATCAGAAGGTCTGTGGCAACTACTACACTCCGTCAGTGCAACTTGGAAGCAGCCACAGACAATACGTAAGTCCATGGGCACAGAACTCTTCCACTGATGCTGGATGGATACAGGACGGTGACAAGAAATGGGGCGAGGGGAGTAGAGAAAAAGCTGCGGAAGACATTCTCTGGGGTACTGTCCAGACCAGATGGTGAGCACCTTCACTATGGCTCCTGACAGCACTAAGGGGAGAGAGAAAAACACAGCTACTTTGGAGTTACAAAGTCAGCACAGCACGGTGACGCAGTGACTAAGTTAGGAAGGAGGCAGCACCAAGCGCAACCCGAGGGCTCCACATTGGCCGCTTCTCGAGGAAGCGACTTCAAAAGGAGACCGTGGTGTGGAGGAGGCAAGACAGCAAGCCCAGCGCGGCCGTGTGTGAGGAGCGCGGTACCACCTGGAGCCCTCCAGAGGACATGGGAGCCGGAGCTGGGGCGGAGAAGGTAGGCAGACAGCGTGAGGGAAGGAGGGAATCTGAGCGCGCTCCAGAACTACTGGGACTGCAGACAAGGGGCAGGGGCTTTGAGGAAAACCAGACGCCTGGACACGGTGCACGGCGGCGAGAGGCAAAAGAGCTTAAGAGGAAGTACTAACAGGGAGAAAGAGATCTATTAGATAGAACAGGCCATTTTTAGTGCAATTAAAGTTTGTTTTTAAAAGTTTATATCTGGCATTCAGAAGGTCAGTGCGAACAGGTGTTGCACCACAGAGGATAAAGGCACAAGACTGTAAACGCAGATATTCCTTCACAGACTCTGAGAGAAGGGCAGGAGATAAATTCTGCAAGAGCCTTGAGGAATATTCTTCCAAGGAGAGCAGACTGGAGTACTTCAGATTGTGGGAGAGGTGCAGGTGAGAGCTAGAAACAGAAGTTATGAGACTGCCAAGACGACAGGGCACTGAGGCTGATAGGACTGGGCAGGGGCCAGGTACAGGAGCAGGGCCTTGGTCTTCAGATACCTCTGGACTTCAGCGCGCACCTGTTGCAGCGCTCCCAGTGACTATTCCCCATTGTACCTCAAATACCCTTGAGCTTTTTCAAGGAATACTCTAAACACAGAAAGGCTGGAAAGAGTAACATAAAGAATGCTCCACTACCCCACCCTCAGAAATACACTACTAGTGCAGCAGGCAAAAAATTTCCTATGCTCTTTCTGGTTTACATCTCTTCCTTACCCAGAGGTTACCCGGTGGTACTCCCTCATCTAAGTCTTCTATCTCATTATATTTGAATTCATCCTAAAGTAATACCTAATGTTGCTGCACATGCTCTATGTTTTACATAAATGGGTCATACTGTGAACAAATAAACTATTATTGCGATGACTAGCAGAAATGTGAACCTGAACTCTTGTAAGATACTGTTCAACTGTTAATATTCTTTTGATGATAATATGGCTGTACAGGAAACTATATTTAGGAAAATACCAAGGGAAGCATTAAAGGTAAATTTACTGTGATGTTACAACTTTTTTGCAAATGAATGTGTGTGTGTGTGTGTGTGTGTGTGTGTGTGTGTGTGTACATAAAAGAGATAGCGTATGGAAAAATCAAGATGGAAATATATATTCTTTTTTTTCTTTAGACAGGGTCTTGCTAGCCAATTCAGGCTGTCCTTGAACTTGCTATGTAACCTACGCGAGCCTTGAACTCATCCCAGTCCTCCTGCCTCAATCTCCAAGTGCTGGGATTATAGGTGTGTACCACCAACATCTGGCTAGATGGGACTACAATACAACCACTGGATCTGGATGGAGGCATGCAAGTGTTCACTGAAGTCTTTTAAATCTTTCTGTAAGTATCAAGTCAGGCAATAAGAAGTGAGATTCTTAAACATTTCAAGAACACGGTTGCCTAACTTGGAGAGTGTGTTAATTCACATGAAACCCCTTATGATAGGGCCTGTGGGCTCCAACTCAGGTTACCTGGGCATCAGCAGTGCCTGCCAGGGTCTAAGAAGTTAACTTTGGAGAACAAAGTTTTATGTCTCAAAATCGTCCATCAATGTTTAGTGTTTGGGGCACAGTCACAAGTTGGCAGGCCAAGGGCTCAGCCTAAGAATTATCTGGTGTGAATGGTGGGGGTGCAGGAGTCCCAATAAAAATAAAACGAAAACATAAAGGCGTTTAGGAAGCATAAAGAATAAATATTTCTACCACAATTGCCATATTGCCTTTTCATCATGTACTTTACTTACCTGCTACCCCAAAGGCACTTAGTTTGTGCTTCCAATTTGTAACTCTCTAAGCTCATGTAGGTACTGCCCTCACCCTCTGACCGCAATGACTGAGAAATGCACTGAATGAGGACAAGAGAGACACAGCCAACACTTCTTTCCACCGTGGAAATTGCAAGTAAATTTCTATGTATCACAGTCATTAATTTAAATGCCAAATCTATCAACAATCTGTTCAAAAAAGCTAAACACAAATACACACAAACACGAACAATATGTTCCCGCAATTCTGGGCTACCTGTGGTTCTCAAAATAGCTTTCATGTTTCTGAGCTCTTGCTCACATTTATACTGTCCAGGACACTGTTATTCACTAAGTCACCTTCCAGTCTGTAAAATGCAGACGACACTACCCACTCTGTAAAGTGAGAATTAAATGGTTTAATACAATGTGTGGGTCATGGGACTCTCCCCATTGAGGTCACATCATTGTTCTTATTGTAAGTTTTTATGAGCCAGGGCACACCTGACTCCCCTAAGAACCCTTCTTTCATTCACTGACTCATGATAGACTATTTTACAGTCAAAATTTCCATTACCACTGCTAGTAAAATACACAAAAAACTTTTTGGTATAAAAATACAAAATAAGGAGGTATTTACCAATGACTTTTAAGCAGACAAACGTACAAGGCTGGTTCTTGCGAATGCTTTGGCTTCGTATCCGCACGCTCAGGTTCCTCTGGGATCTAACTCCAGACAGACTGCTGCACCGTCTGACTTTCACCTTAACCTCCACATTAATGCAGCCCACCCTGGTAAAGTTCCTTTAGAAACTTCTTCGAAGGCTTCCCTGAAGACTTCTTCCTATGCCCGTACTTTAAGCCTTCGCATCTGAGTATCTATCTAACATGGGTTGGGCTTCCCTGACCTCACTCTCAGAAAGCATGAGTTCTGAACTTCCATCTCCATTTCAAGAACAGCTTCATTCCTTTACTACTAAAACTGAAAGAACACACTTGACAATATTCTGAGTATACCATCCCACCTCACTATTGTTTTCATATTTATCATACCAGCTTGCTTGTCAGAGTATATATATATATATATATATACTCAAGTATTTGTTGTAGAAATAATCTCTCCCCAATTTTTTCTTTTTTTTTTTTTGGTACTAGGACCTTGTGCTAGCCAGGCAGATGCTTGTGCCACTGAGCTATATCCTCGGCCCCTCTCCCGAAGTGTTAACCATACTTTTTCTCCCATCCAAGTACTAACCAGGCCCTACTAACTAGCTTCTGAGACCAGGAGCATTTTAGATGGTACAGCTGCAGACAAACTAATTTTCCTTATGCTGATCACTGACACATCTGTTTCTAACCTGATTTCACAAATGAAATTCCAATTACTAACTACCATTTGGCCTTAGAGGTAATGTGTAAACCAAACTTTCACTGTAAGTATAGTGAAAGACAATCTATTAAATAGCACCTAAATACTAGGCAGTAAACTAGTAGCTTCAGTATGTCACATAATTTAATCCTCAAAGCAACCTCGTAAGACTGGACACTACATTTTTCCACTATAGATTTTTTAAAAGTCACAGGAGTTAAGGTATTTGGCCAGTCTCACACCTGTATTAAGCAAGTGGGGCAGCAGAGAGGAAGCATGGAATCAGGATAATGTAACTGGCAGCCTGTCCTCAGCAGCTGCACTAGAACACTCACATTTGTATCATCTTTCTCTTTGCCTGCCACGCCCAGCCCAGCATGTTGCCAAAGCACAGAGTGGGGGTTGGAAGCACAGCTTTGGGGGTCAGACCTTGATGTGGGTCCAGAATCTGCTACTTATTTGCTGTGAAATACCTTGATTTGTAACATACAGAGTAGTTAGGCAGAAACTAAGTAACTGTGCCTTGGACAACCGGGAGGTTACTGAGGAGTGTGTGAGGGTGTGCAGAGCAGGGACCGGAGCGCGCAGTTTGCACTGTAGTCTTACTTCCAGTTTTAGTTATACGCTTTATCAAAACAGGGGAAGCTGGATGGAGAGTGATTAAAATACTCGTTTTTGAAGTACCATGGGTAGCTAACTCACAGGTAAGATTCTCCGCTCATAACTACCAACACAGGACTCTTACATTAGAGCTCAGGTCCTGACAAATACAAACACGTTGCGGACAAGCTATGAATTTATAAATGTGCTACACTGCTTGTGATACTGAAGTGTGAGTCTTGTAAGAAATACCTTCTCTCACCTGACTGGGTTTTGCTGCTCTGCACCTCTCCGTTATTTTGTGGCTGTTGGACTGTTACAGCACTGCTTTCTGACTGGCTGTTTAACACCTTAACAGCAGATCCCAGCTTTGCTGCTATGACGGGAAAATGCTGACCCCTCTTTAGAAGCTGTTTGTGTTCCTGGTGGCGAAATCGTGGCGGTACTTCACGAGGATACCGAGGCAAAGCCTGTGGCTGCTGCTGCGGCGCCTGCTGCTGCTGCGGCTGCGGCTGTGGTGGTGACGGTGGCTGCTGCTGCGGCTGCTGCTGTGGCTGTTGCTGTGGCGGCTGCGGCTGCTGATTGTTGGCTGTAGCTCGCTTGGCATTATTATTAGTGCTGGTTGCTGTGGAAGTGCCGTTATTAGAGTTGGCAGGCTGAGGCTGGCTTACACTGGGCTTTATCTGTTCTGGCACTAATCCCAACAAAAGAAAAGGGGTGGAAAAGATTAGCGAGTAAAGTGCACCTCCACAGTACACCGTCTAAGTTCAAAAGCACCATGAAAACAATGCGAACGGAACAAAAGCTTTACGTGTGCAGCAACGCCTCCTTCTCAGCTCGGCCCCCAGGAGGTGCCCCTGCCAGCACACCCCTCTCCTCCTGCTCACTGCCGACCCTCAAGGGGCACAGCCCCTAGGCCTTCACTGGCCAGGATGGCATCTCACACTCACCATGTCTTTCTCATATTAGAGACTCATCAGATAGGAAGCCCTTATTTCAAAGCCATGCGATTTACCAATGACTAAAAAAGCACAAATGTGTCCAATCTTTTTTTGTTTTGTTACTGGAGATTGAACTCTGGGACTCTGTACTGAGCTACCTCCCTGGCTCTTTAATTTTTTGAGACGGGTCTTGCTAAATTGCCCAGGCTGGGCTCAAACTTACAGTCCTCCTGCCTCAGCTTCCCGGAGTGCTGGGAGTGCAGGCATGCGCTACCGAGCCCAGTGTGTGCCAAATGATTTTGTGTCCTAAAAGAACACACAATCTTCTGGTAACTATTCTCATTCTGCAGCATTTTAAATTATATTTGGTCCCTGCTTTAAATCTTTGTAAGACAAAAATAAGGGTAGAAGACAACCTGCTGGTTTCCTTACAAAACAGCAAAGTTAACAATCTTTTTCAGTGATAAAGTATAAAGTCTGAACGAAATAAGACAAACTAAGAATGTGGAAGTAAATACAAAGATAACAGAATGAAGTCTGTGAGGCTAATCAAAATTGGAGAAATAATTTCGATGCTAGTTTAAGCAAATCTCATAAAAATAACCATTTCTCTACTGTATGAATAATCGGAAACCCTTAACTGAATTTTGGACTCCTAAAAGATGAAAATAATAAACTGATGCAAAGGTCTTAAACCAGCAAAAATATGCTCAATCTCTAACACTACAGACAACATGTTGCCCAAGCCGGGGTTCCATCACAGCTCTGTGTCTTCCAACTAGCAGTGTAACCGACTGCACCTGCTTTTCCCTGGTGGGACAGACGGGACCGACACTGAGATGCGTCCCAGCTGAGGTTCTAGGGCCCTGAAGCTCAGAGCACAGGCTCTGTGGAGACGGCTGCTCTCATAATGCCTGCCCACCTCATGCATTTGCAGCAGTGTAACATGTCTTCACAGACAGCACTGTGTGAGCGGCAAAGTGCAGTACCTCCACATCACTGGTAAGGGCCCTCGCAGAAAGCTGTTCACAGGTTAAGAGTCCTAGTTCTTGAGCAAACCAACCCCACCCCCCCACTCCTGAGGTAATTTCTGTATCTTTCTCAAGGGATGGTGCTGGTGAACTGTCCAGGATATCATAACCACTCAGCAAACAGAAGCTATTACCATGACCTAAATAAAACAAATAGTTATTGAACGTCAATCATGTACACGATGCTGTGATTAACGCCTTGGCCACCTGTGTTGATCACAAGTCACCTAACTTTTTATTACCTCATCTCAGCTTGACAGTTTCCCTCACAGAACAGCGTAAACTCATGAACGATCTTCCTTCTCTGAACATATGGTGATTTGGTTCATACTACTCACACTAATTTTTTTAAAATATTATGACCTTGGCCTCTTACTTCTTTCAATGTAACTTCAATTTCTTGAGACCTACAGACCCATTGGCATCCAGAAGGAATCGTGGCGAGAAATTACTAACATTCTATCTACTGACTGCAATCCTTTTCACTCTTTCTGATGTCACTGAAAAGCCTATCATTAATAACTTGGACCAAGAGCTTTCTAGGCCTAATTACTCCATCTATGGAAATTGTGTCTCCCAGACAATTTAAAGCTCCTAACACGTTGCAGTGATGCACACTCCTTTGAGTGTCTGACAGGGTAGTAAGTAAATATTAGCTGTTAAAAACACATTTAAGGAGAATAAGGCATTAGAATATTCTAAGGTGCCTCCAAATGAAAGGAAGATAAAGTATGCACCAATCAAAGTACGGAGACAATAAAAACTGTAACTCAGCCGTGACGTGCTTAGTAGTACCAGGCTGGTGCTACTTGGAGACTGAGCACAAGCAGAAGGTGGCAGAGTCAGCCACTCCTGCAACAGGGACTTGTTTGCTGACTTTTTCAGTTATAAGTATCATTCTTTTTAACAACCGCAATACTAATTTTATACCCAAATGGTGCTATTTATGTAAGAAAGCAGTACAAAAATGCTCTTCGTATATTCCAGAACTTAGAAGATAAACCGTATGCACATCCCAAGGCCTCTAGAAGGGCTTGTGAAGAACTGAACACTAACTGTAACCAGGAGCTCAGAACAGTATCTGCCACACCTACCACAAGCCAAATAAATGCGTCTCCACCAATAAAATACCACACAAAGACAAGGCTGAGAAAGGCGCCCCTTTCTGGAACCAGAAAAATTCTCTAAACCCAGCAAAAAAACGGACACAATGCAACTACCATTACAAAATTAATCTAGAGAGTCTCAAATATAAAAGGGGATAATAGTGAGTAACGGAGAAGCTAACAGTCACTCTGTGTATGTAAAGTTCTCAAACACTAAATAGTGAGTAATCCTGGCTATCCTACAAGGGCTGATCAAAAAGTACGGTGTTGTTTACATCTGAAAATTTCTTGCTGCAAAAGACACATTGCCATTAATGCCCTTCGAACCACCCCCCGCAGCTTCAGCACACTATCCTGTCATGCTTTCGCTTCCCAGACCAGTCTGGAAGGTTTTCTCATGACTTACAACATAGGATCAAACATACAGGTGAATGTGGTGGCCAAGTCTTAGGCAGTGGAAAGGCTTCTAGACACCACAGTGTTTCCCTCCACCTTATTCACTGGGTCTGGCACTGCATAACTTCTGGCTCTCCTCCAAAGCCAAAGCAGCCAGGGAAAATAAATACTTTGAATCAATTTAAGACATCAAGACAACCAATGGCAGACATGCCTACAAGCCCAGCACTTGGATGCTGAGGCAGGAGGATCACTACTAGTTTGAGGCTAGCCCATGCTACATCATGAGTTCAAGGCCAGTTTGGGCTATATAGTGAGATCCAGAAAGAAAAGGGAGCGGGGGGAGGGGGAGGGGGAGAGAGACAGACAGACAGAGAGACAGAGAGAGAGAAAGGAGGGAGGGAGGGAGGGGAAAGACAGGGAGGGGGTAAGGGCTGAGAAGGCCAGGAAAGGAGTGTCTGAGAGTGACTCTCTTGAGAGGTGCTTCATGGCAACGTATCTTGTACTGTAATCCATATTTTTCAACTCAAAGGTTGACCGTATTTTTCTACCACTGCATATGTGTAGTTTAAAATTTTTAAGTTAATTACATCAAAAGCACTGAGGCCACAAAGAAGCAGCCAAGCATAAGCCCCAAGGTAAATGTAAGTACAAAAAATATGAAGGTGTTACATTCACCTATTACAACAGAAAGTCTCTTTAACTGGGTTAAGAAAAGAAAAAAAAACTAAAGAAAGTACTTTGCATAAAGTACTCCTGAAACAACACAGTAAAGTTGGGAGAAAAAGAATGTGCAGAGAAATACATGCCACCAAGAAATGCCAAGAAAATTGTAATGAAACAGCGTTAGTATCATACAAAAGAAAATTCACGAAGAAAAGCAATATAAAGGGTAAACACTTCAGCTACAAAGACAGATACAATAGGGAATTTATGCACCAAGCTGTAGAATATCAAAATGTGTACATCAAGTGGAGACAGAAAAAGAACAAAAACAAAAACCAAACCATGAGCTTCACAGCAGATAGTGCAACGTTTTTTGACATGTACCTGATAGTCATAAACACACACACACACACACACACACACACACACACACCATAAAGCACCAATAAATCACGAAGATTATAAAAATACAGATCAAATTTCTGGACTGCAATACAGTGTCACTAGAAAAGACAAGAACTAGTAAAATAAAACTGCCTTGAAAACAGCTGAAAAGGAAATAAATACCATTGACAAAATAATAGTAAAATACTATATAACACATTTCAAGATACCATTAACTCCACATTCAAAAAAAGTCATAGCCTTGTGTCCAACTGTTATGGTTGATACATTGTGTCAACTTGGAAAATCTAAAGCTTTAGCTGAATTACTTAGCAGGAAACCAAGTTGCTTACTTTGTATACATCTTGAGCCTGTGGAAGGGGAGAACATGAAAATTATGTGAGCGCTACATGCTCCCTGGGTGGGGGTAACCTGTTTACAATGTATGAGCGATAAAATAAAAAGAGACTGCTTGCCGCCATTCCTCCCTTTGCCTGGTTGTTTTTGCTGAGCTCTGCCACCATGAACCTTTGCCCTCTTCCATGTGCCACTCTTGCCTCAGAACCAGCCAAGTATGGACTGAAACCTCCACAAATTGTAAGCTAAATAAACCTTTCCTTCCTTCATTTTGGGTATTAGGTATTTTGTCTCAGCAATGACAGAAAAGTAACCAAGACACCAACAAACAAGCAAAGATATAAAACATCCAACTCAAGGAGGTGAAGAAATTAACTAAAGGAAGCAGGAAAAAGAAGGCAGTAAAGATAAGCACAAAAATCAGTGACTTCAGAAGTGAACCCATAAATCCAAGGGTGGTTATGTGAGGGGGAAAAAAAAACCTAGTCAATACTTTTTAAAAAATGAAAATAGAAGCCAGGCGTGGTGATGCACACCTGTGATCCCAGTACTCGGGAGGCCGAGGCAGGAGGATTGTCACGAGTTTGAGACCAGCATGGGCTACAAAGTGAGTTCAAGGCCAGCCTGAACTGCACATCAAGATCCTGTCTCAAAAAGACAATAGATAAATACACAAATAAATTTTTAAAGAGAAAGTAGAAAAAACAATTTTTGCCAAGGAAGGTGGTGCACACCTATAATCCTAGCACTTGGGAGACAGAAATGGGAGGATCCCTGTGAGTCTGAGGCCAGCTTGTGCTACATAAGCTGAGTTCGAGGACAATCTGAACTACAGTGAGACTCTGCTTA